>QPKB01000005.1:49336243-49494640 GCA_003546025.1 Camphora micrantha | reverse complement strand
TAAACTCTATTATATAATGATGCATATCTGGAACGAATATTTTCGGAACAACAATTTACTACTTTCAGATTGTAAAAGAAGTATACTTCTTTATTTTTTTTGTGGTGGTGTTTTCGTTATTGGTTTCACCGTCTGGTCAAACCCTCATGACACCATGGCCTAACTACAATCTTAATGGTTTATATTTTTACATAGGAATCCACATATTGGGAAGATCAGGGATTCTCCATTTGAGGTTGCCACACCAAACTGCGTTATTTGTGTTTAGGAGTCAATTTCAAGATTTTTCATGTGGATTTGGAGATTGGACCGATTGAATTTGAAGTGACCCAAACATTCTCATATTGGTTCCGAAATTGACCTAACTCGTCGCCAACAGGGCATACTGCCCGCCACCGCTACCCCAAAAAATTCGCCCTGGCCCATAAAAAATAAAATAAGAAAAAAATAGTCGCCACCGCCACAAATGCTTTGTATGTAGGTCTGCTCCTGCTGATCAGCTTACATTGTAACGAAATTTTTTTACTTAAACTCTGATTCCCCTACCTTTTGATTCTCTCTTCAAGCGGTGAATGTCTTTAGTAAGTAATTTTAGGGGTGAAAAAATAATAAAAATTTTGGAAAACTGACTGCCAAAAATGAAGATGTACCGTCTAAAGTTCTTAACAATTCTCATAATCGTGATCGATCGAACGGATACAAGATTTGGTTGCTAGCCGCTTCTGTTCTTCGTTTAGAGGATGAACGGTCAGATCGTGATTTTCGGGCTGAAACAAAAATTAAAAAAATGTAAAAACAGATGGAACTACAAAATTGAAAAAAAGAATCAATTAAGTGAAGTGATGTCCGGCCTAAACACTATGTGAAATTGCCTTTTTCAGTTATGGGTAGAAAACTCTCGGTTTGCTAACATGACACTAATCAGTTATGATGACCTTTTCTTAAAGAAAATCATTTATGCAAAAAAATAAAAAATAAAAAAATAAAATGACACGTTAAGAAAATTGGGAAAAAATAAAAATGATTCAATCTTTTTGAAATGAAGTCCGTAATAACCCCCTTAGCAAAGTCACCGAGACAATATATAAATAAATAGAAAGGAATTGGTTTATAAATAAATAAAAGGGATAATAGCAGAATACATATTTGTACTTTGCTTAAAAATACAGACTACCCCTTGTCCAGCCTGGGCCCGTACGGACGAGATTTGATGTCGGCCCGTTTAATTAAGGGCCGGGATTGGACAACAACCGGCGGGACCGTCCTATTTTCGGGACAGGATTGGACAACCCAAGCCAGGCTCGGCCCGGTCTTTTGACAGGGCCTACTTTGTGCTGTCTGTCTTGTGAAATACAAATTATTAATGTGCCCAACATCCCAAGTGGTCCTGGCCTACAGGGGAGTTTACTTGGATTTCCTTTGGGCCCGAAGGGATTAGTCCAGTCCAAAGGATTGGGAACCCTAATAGCCAAAAAAAAATAAAAAATCCAATGGTTCAGATTTTTTTAAATATATTCATTTACAGAGCTGGAAGGGCCAACACGAAATTTCCTTATACCCTAAAGCCAATCCCAAAGAGAGGCAGCAAAGGGGCAGAGGAAGAACATGGAGAACGCAGATTCTTGGTGAGAACCACAGAGGTAGCAAGAGGACGCCAACTGCACTCCAATTGATTGGGCCCTAGCATTGGTCAGGAGTTTGTTATGGAAAAGTTTCCAATCAAAGCAAGCCAAAAAAGGCTGAGGAGGCGTTCCATGCAAAACTTATACCAGGGACTTGGGGGCTTTTGAATCTGCATGGGACTCCCAGGCAGCAGCAAAGGAGAGGTGGATGGAGTTAGAGCTAGACTAGACCAATACATCTGGCTCAGCAGCCAGGGATAAGGAGGCTAGGAGAAAGAAGGAGAAGGAGGACCACCTTATTGAGGAAGAGAGAGGCTCAGAAGCGTCTGGCTGTTAGAGAAGAGTCATGGACAGAACCAACCCAAGGGAAATGGATCTCAGGGAAGATCTGCGTCAAGGAAAGGGCGAACGACGATTTTCAACCATGGATGGAAGTTCACTGAGATGGTGGTGATATGAGAGAGAGAGCGAGCCAACCCAAGGGAAATGGATCTCATGGAAGATCTGCGCCAAGGAAAGGGCGAACCACGATTTTCAACCATGGATGAAGTTGACTAAGATGGTGGTGATATCAGAGAGAGAGAGAGAGAGAGAGAGAGAGAGAAGTTGACTGAGATGGTGGTGATATGAGAGAGAGAGAGAGAGACTGGGGAAGAAAAAGGGGAGAGAAACGAACACAAAAACATTCAAAGAAACCTTCGGATTCCTCTTTCCTCCTCCCTCTCAGTTCTCTCTGTTATCTTCTATTTGTTTTTCCCCCGAAACCTGCATGTTTCTCTGTGTTTTTTTTTTTTCCATTATTTCCAATTTGCTCAGAGGGAAAAAGGATTAGGGAAGAAGGCTTTGCTCGTTTGTATCGGCCGATAATACTAGATTCGTTTTGATATATTCCAATATTTTGGTGAATTTTAACATCACGGAGTCCAATATCGATTCGCATTAATTATTGAAATGGTATGGCCGAGACCGGTATATATTGCCGACATTTGAAACAATGATGTTCTGCAAACGCAATCTACTTGTGGGTGAAAGTCTTCCTCATATAGCACACCCCTAAATAAATTGATAATCAATTGAATTACAATCAAGGCAAAAATGATGATAAACTTTTTGATTGATAAGTAACTTTTGGAGTCAGAAAATTGATCTTAAGTGAGACAATGAGAACAAAAATCTTGTAAGAGTAATTAATCTGAACCATATGCATACTTAGTATCAAGAGATAAACATAAATAAAAAAAAATATCAAGTTTAAGAATTTACATTAATTAATAAAAAAAAAAGCAAGTTTTAGAATTTACATTAATTTAAAGGATCAAGATCAAGAGATAAAATGAGTAGCTCAAAAGGCCCTCTAAGGATGCTTCACTACTGCACAAACGAAATTTCCACACTTTTATTTTCTTTTGAACTAGAGTTTTCTCCAATCTTCGTCCATGACACCCTAATTCTTTACATGTCATTTTGTGCTAGAGAATACACCAAGTGAAGCAAGTGACAACAATGACAACTACTAACTAGCACTACTACTTTTAGTGCAGAACTATAATGCAGCAACAGGATGTAGGACCATTGTTAAATATAAGGGTGAGGCCTACCTGTTAAAAATCCATACCGCTTGGATATACCAACCCACATTGTAGTGATCAATATAAAATTATGACTCAAATCAGTAAGATGGCTGCCATTGGACTGACTAAATCTTGAACACCCAATCAACTTCCTATACTTTTTTTCATTTGATAGATAGGAAGGGAAGAGTCCCTCATGTGTAAAGTCTATTGATCAATCTAATGGCTACCCAACTGCAATTGATTTTGAGCATAAAAATATAAGGAATTCATGGGTGTTAAGGCTGATAAGTAGTTTGGTTTTTTGAAACGTGAGCCCGCTCTGGGCATTGCACCCTATTACAATGCAGCTACGCTACATTATATATTTACTTCTACTTTTAATTTAAAAACAGGCTTGTAAATTTGTAGTAATTCTATGAGCATATAGTTGCATTCATCTATGATCAACACAAACCCTCTATAGAAGTCTATCCTCATGAATTCACATTCATCTTCAATTAATAATAATCTAATCATCATGTACTGTTGGATAGATCATAATAAAATATGTACTTATAGAACCATCAAATCTTGAGACCTTAAAATCTAGAGGTTTTTTTTTTTAACAATCTAGAATTAGGATTATCTTACTACAGTGATACTTAGCCAATTCATTAATGTGAATCTTATTCTCTCTACCTTAATGGTTTTCCAGTATATATGATAGGTATCATCCATATCAGGGACTTCCTTTTCAATAGAAAACCCGAGTTTCTTGTATCATTGTTTTTTAATCTTTATAAAGAGGAGACTTATATATATAATACTAGCAGTTAAAATAACTGAATTTCTCTATAGGTAGAATTTCAATAGAAATGAGAGATGATAAGAATAAATAAATATTATGCCTCTTATTGTCATACCTTATTCCTATACCACGGAATCTTGTTTGCATATAATACAATACCTGTAAAAGAAAATTCAAATAAGAAAACAAGTTTAAACAACTTAGAAGAAATAAATATGAAAACAAAAGGCCATAGACAATCCAATAATAAGAACAATTTAGAAGAAACAAATAAACTTATGGAAATCCAGCATAAAAACCAAAAATTAAAAAATAAATACAAAGAAAATAGAAATCCACGAAAACCTATTACCACGGAAACTAAAAAAGAACTCATCAAAACTAGGAAAAAAAATAAATAAACATCACTATGACAAAAGGTATAAGAATCATTAAACACCAAAAAATACATAAAAAAGAAAATGTATAGAGATAAGAAGCGTGATCAAGAAGAAACAAAAAAACCTCTGAGAAACCAATAAAAACTAAAAAGAAAAAGAAATTATCAAAACCATCAAAATTGATAATGACAACAATAATGTGTGGATGCTCAGTTGGTTAGCAACTCTAAATGTCATCTAGCTACCTAGGGACATATAAAATTTGCCCATAGCATTAGATAAAAAAATCTAAATATGCATTGATTGATTAAAGACTTTGAACGATTGGACTCTTTAAAATAAAACTCCTTTTAGATTGAACTCTTTATTTAGATGGCTAAAATCAAGAATTTCTCTCAAATCCCTAAAACCTCCCATTCAACTTAAAATTGAGATTAAACTGAGATTTTAAAGTTTCTCAATTAATTACGAAATTAAAGCTCAATTGAAAAATCAAACTCAGTCCCTTTCATATATAATAATAATAATAGATGAATGCATGGAATACCTAGTACAACGAAAGTGGACAAACTAAAAATAGGAATAATTTCAACTTTCAAATTGTGGATTACTGATTATTAAGTTTTCGAATAGAGGGACAGTTATGTAATTAAACCACCCCCTTAGCCCCCAACCAAGAAAAGAGAGAGAGTGGTAAGAAATGAAAAAAAAAATAAAATAATAATAATAAAATAAAAATTTGGGCAGCTAAAATTTTTTCTTCTAATAATTTTTATCCTTGCTTTGAAGATAGAACCAAGAAATCATAATTTTTGGGCCCCATAAAAACTAAAAATGAAATCTAATCACTATAACATTTTTCTAAGATTTCTCAAAATTCATAATGAGTTAAGAAGAGAAATTTTGACCCTGGCCATTTTGGGTTAATGATTTGGATCTGAAGCCAATATACTGGACACTCTGGCCATTTCCAATACAGTCATCCTCAATCAACGTGGCCAGTCATGGAGCATCCACATCTGATAATCGACCATAGCCCACAAGTGTTGGGTTGGTTTTTGGCTGGTTTTGTGTCTATATATGGGTTCTCTCTCTGTATGGGTTTTGTGTCTGTATCTGGGTCTCTCTCTGTATGGGTTTTTCTCTTGTGTAGCCAGGGGCTAAGATAGCTACGGTACGTGACTATTTCCTCGTTTTTTGTTTGCGTAATAATGAAAGCATTATAAAATGGTAAAGATGAATGAAACTCACCTTCCAATTGTCACGGTGGTAGAGTAATTGTCATTTGGCAGAAATTGAACTTTGATAGTGGAAGGGATAGCTAATGAGGATTTGAATCAAGAAATTGCATTAAGAACAGAAGGAAGACAAATAAATGGTGATTGAGGAAGATGAAGACTCTAATGTCTTGAAAAGTCCCTGTGGAACGAGACGAGGAGGAGAGTCAACTAAATTAAAGACACCAGTCGTCATAAACAATCGAACAAGTGGTCTGATCTTACTAGACAACTGTAGGCCACTGCTGGAATTACATTTAATTTACATGGAATAATGTGCAATGCAAATGAATTGATACAATCATCAAGGCAACTATATTAGCAAGCGTGCATGGTAGCACATCAATTACATGGAAAGTTTCCAACCTCTTCTTTAGCTTTATGCTATTGTCGCGAGTTTTTCTTTTTTCAATAATATTGTCATTTGCTTATTAATTATAAAACTTATTGTTTTTGTTGATCAATTCCATATATTATATATTCTTTTGAGTTTATTTTTATTGTAAAATGGTTGTCATAGAAAATTAATGACTATATAGGAAATCATATAAAATAGTTATTTCAAAAGTTTGATCATCTATGCTTAAAGTACAACGCATAAGTATGAAAATAATAACAACAATATTTATAGGAGTCAATATTCTAAAAATATAGTTATTTTTATAAATACCTCATAGATAAATTCCAACTCTCGGTCAATATTTCAAAGTGGGGCTGGGTCCCTTCCTCATTAACTAATTTTAAGTTTTTGTTGATAACTATTAATAAAAAGAAGCTTTGTGGTGTAGTGGTAGGGTTGTTCCTTTAAAATTCATATTGTCCTGAGTTTGAGTCTCAGCACACATCATGAAACTTGAATGTTGGGGTTAGGATGATATGGTGGGGATGATTTTTTAATTTTTTTTCCACATAGGAGGGCTCCGGCATATCTTCAAATCCCCCAACCCCATCCCAAGGCGGGTAGCATGTGGGCCTCACAGCAAGTCACTCAAACTAGATTGTGTTTGTAGATTTATAAGCTATTAATACTAGCGGGGGCCACCTGATGGTTCATCCAAGTGGACCATTGAATGGACTGGACCCTTGGATCAAGTGCACGGCCCATTCAAATTGATTGAACTTGTGGGCCCCACAAGATAGGGTGAGAAAGATTGGATGGAGCCTTTTTTTTTTTACTGAAAAGAGGATGGGCCCAGGTAGATCTGTGAATCCCCCTAGATCCCATCTTGAGGTGGGCCAGTGGGTGGGTAACATCAGCGGGCACCTTATATATATATATATATATATATATATATAATATTCAAGTGAGAACTAGTTCTCACCTATTATATGATAACTTTTTTGCGGCCAAACTAGCAACCCATCCAAACCTAGCAACCAATGGAGAATCCCCTAATTGTCACTAATCTCAAGACACACATCCGAATGGACTGAACCGCTGATCGAGGGTTGAATATTTTTTTGAATATGAAGATATTAAACTTGTGAGCCACGGATTAAGGGGTTAAGGGCATAGGTTTGGGCTCAAACTTGATACTTGGAGTGGTCTCATATAGATCTTTTCATCCCCCTGGTCCCATCCCCAAATGGGCCCCACAAAATTTTTTTCATATAATATGTGAGAACTAGTTATCACATGAATATTACCCATATATATATATATCCTTCATCTTATGCGTTGGGAGCCCTCTTTCTAAATTATAATAAAAAAAAAACATCTCCATCTAATCATCCTAGCCATTTCATCCACTCTCAAATAAATTTCATTGTAAAAATTGGGTGTACAGTCAATCCAACAATCCAGATCATTTGCCTAGATGCAAATCCAAAGGGATCAGTTACAGAGGGTGTGGTCCAAGAGAATACACATACAAGTAGAAAATAGCTACAATACGATTATGATAAATAGAACTCACCTTCCAAATGTTAATATTGTTCCGACTGTAGCGAAAAAATTACACTTGAAAGCTGAGGAGAAGGCTAATGAGGATTTCAATCAAGAGAGAGAGCTAGTTGGGCTGGAGGGTATGATGAAGATGAGGCTGTGGAACGAAGTGGTACACATGTAGAAAAGGGTCAGCTAAAGTTAAAGAAACAGCCCTCATAGAGGACCTACAATATTTACGTTTTTCTTGTAAAAGGGCCCCACAATAGGTTTTTGTGTTTTTGGGTTAGGTTAACCCACAATAGTTTAGGTATTCTAAGATGTGAAATATAAATTATTAATGTGCCCAACAATCCTCAATGGTCCAGATTTATTTAAATATATTCATTTACAAAGTAGTAAGTAGCCGGCCCTTGAATTATTGAAATACATGTCACATCATGAGGACGGCAAGTTGATGCCACTAGTCCCCAACAATAATATTATGGGGTTTTCTCACCATTTTAAATGCAAGTTGGTTTGTCGGGTGGTTTTAAATGCTGGCCGGAACTGGGTCTACTTGTCCGGACTGATCCAAGTTGGGTCTGACTCTGAGCCCAGCACAGTAGAGGACATGTACCATTGAATTAATTCTCACTTGAATAATTTCCTTTATAGTTATACTAATCAGCGAATGATTTTATAATGCTACAATAATTATTCAGGCGGCAGTTAAGTCGGAGCCCAACATACAGGACGGGGGTTCAAATTTCTAACTTATACCAGAAAAAAACTATTGATTTTTATTAAAAAGTATTCTTACAAATAAGCCCCTATATTCTGACACAACCTTAGAAAGGCCAAAAGATAAGTAAATCTTTTTTTTTTTCTTTTTTATCTGTCAGACTCTCAAGAAAAACTCAATTTACCTATCCCTTGAGTTAAAAGATAAAATTGATAAGTGTCATCAATGTCAAATATTTTTCTAAACATTTTTCATACTTCACTATTTATATGAACTCATAAGCGATATCGCAATACTTAATTGGATTATGCGATATTGCATAAAACTATATTGTTGAAAACTTAATCCAATAAAGTTTTTGCAATGTCACAAAAAAGGCATGGAAACAAAAATGTTTCGGCTTTGGTCACTAGGCATCGGAGATCAATGGCTAATGGAGACCATACAGGCACTTGTTCGAATGAGAAGCGGGAAGTGAATAAAATTGTAAGATATGAATTTGAACTGTGGATTAGCCTCCCACTTGTTTTCAACACCATTTCCCCACATCCAACAAACCCTTAAAACAGAACCGTACAGTACTAGACTCCACAGGACACATACTGAGCTACAAAAGCAAAAGCAGAAGCGCAACTACAGGGCAGAAAGACTGACCAATTTGGTTCCATTCCAATTGTGCTAAAAGAATTCCGGCTTTACCTATTTTATTCAACTCCAAGTTCAGTGGCTCAGAGTCACAGATGCTGGTTCTGTGGTGAGAGCTTCCGCGGCTTGTTGGGAATGTCTGCAATCCTGTATTTCTTCTTTGCTTGGTGGGATGGTCTGCAGTCCTGTATTTCTTATTTGCATGGAGAATATAACAACATTGCTGAAGTCTAGTAAGAAGGAAAGAAACAATAAATCAAGTCATCTCCATCAGAAAAATACATGTTGCATAGGAATGCCAAATCTCGACCATCCAGATTGTGGATCTTGTTTTGGATGGAGTCTGATTCAATGATCTCAAGCATTTGTTTTTACTTGTCTTGAACCATTGGCCATCATTTTAACTGTTTATTTGATGATGATGGTAAGTTGATTGACACAAGTTTCATGATGTATATTCCATCCACAATAAGGTGCACGTTAATTTGGATAACATAGATTCATGGTGGATGAGTTTAACATGAAATTGTTTGGGGTGCAAGACCAACAACCAGGTTTTCTTTAACTCCTTTTGTTCTCCGACAATGAGAATTTGGTGAAATTTCTCCAGACAACAAAAATCAAATCCATGCAGCATAGTTTATTTGACCATCCATCCCTGATTTACTTTTTAGATATAATGAGAAAGATTAGGGCGGACCACCTCAATCACCTTATCTTTCAGAATCAAAAAGCTTCCTGACAAATAAATGTCGCTTCATACTCATTTAGAAAGGGGTCCATTTGAAATGCAAAGCGAGTGATATGACTTGACGATATTTGTCCCATGCGATAATTTCTCTTCTACTATTTTATATTTTATTTTTTTAATCAGTAACAAAAAAACGTAGGTTAAAATAAAATTCTGGACTATGTTTTGGTAAACCAAAAGAGAGCCAAAATAGAAGCATAGGTATAAGAGCATTATACCATGATTTTCTCTTTAGACTATAAAGGATGAAATAGAACATGGAGAAGCCTTATCACATCTATTATTATTATGGTGTCAATGAGTTCTATTTTTCAACTTAAGAGAATGCAGTATTTATAAACATGGTATACGTGCACATTTACCCAAAATGTTGAAATCATGGTTCTGTAGATGGTGCATTGATAAAAAATAAAAAATAAAAAAAAATAACACAAATATTGTGACTTTTTAATTATATATTTGCTGGCCATCAAATGGGACAAAGGGGTGGGGAGTGACGTGTTCAAAGCTTTAAGAGTGCAAACATGGAAAAGATAGATGAGGAAAAAGACAACTCTCACAAATTAAATTGGGCGAAGAGAAAATGTGATGTAGAACAAGTGCATGAACAATTTCTAGATTAGGGGGTGTTTGGATAATGCAGAATATATTATCATCAAATTTGAATATTATAAGATTTCATTATCATGAAATAAAATAGTGTCATGTTATAATATTGTGTCACTTGTGGTGTTTGGCAACTTCGACGAATTTCAATATACAAGTATTTGGCAATTTATAAAATTTTCACTAAATGATGCACCGAAAAAAAAATAAAAAAAATGAAGAGAGAAATAGGGACGATAGACCCAAAGGGAGCCCACTAATTAGTGCTCACATGGGAGCGATTTGATATTGGTAAGGGTAGGGCTCATCTAATTAGAAAATAATTGGACTAAATGTTAAAAACCACGAGCAATGTTGTTTCATCAATGTGGGCCCACATATTGGAAACTACAACGTAATATATCTAATGGTGATTATAACAAAAGACCCTTTCAAGTGTTAGACATCATTGAGGAATCCATCTATGAAAAATCAACGTGGGACCCATTTGATATCAATGGTCAAATTAACAGAGCTAATTATAGTAATTACTTCCGGAGTGCTTTGTGTTGGTGCATGTTAACAAGATTGAAGGGAAATTTTATAAGATAGTGATTGAAACAACTATGACCGATGGAGTAGAATGTTAGCTAGTCAAGAAGCAACACTCACACAAAATGAGTGTAGCAGAGATAAAGATGTTAAGATGGATGTGTGGTAAAACTAAGAAAGATAGAATTAGCATGTAGGAGCATTTATGGGTAGCATCAATAGATGATAAATTAGGAAAGACTCGTTTGAGATGTTTTGAACATGTGCAACACAAGCCAACAATAGCACATGTGAGGAAAAGTCTTTCTTTGCAAATTGGTATCCCTTCAAAGAAAAAGGATAGGGCGAAGAGGATATTGATGGAAGTAGTAAGGTGAGATTTAAAGAAGTGCAACCTACTCGAGGATATGGCCTAGGATAGACTAGAATTGAGAGATATAATTCATGTAGCTGATCTCAATATAGGTGGGACAACACTACAATGATGATGATGCTTTTTTTTTTTCTTTACTGGAATGAGTTTGGGTTTGAGATTATTTAGGAAGGTTGTAATGAGTAATTATAGTCATTGTAAGGAGTTTTTATGGAATTAGGGATTTTGTTATTTTTTGGTGATTTTTACTTTTCAGGTATGAGTTTTGGGATACTACATAAGTCATTGTTACGTTTCTAATTGCAAATAACAGGAACTCAAGCTTTTGGGTTTTGCCCTAGTGTTCTCCTTGTGGATTCAGGGCTTTGGTCTTAGGTAGGAAACACTGATCTTCTTCCTAAATCCTTTCGTTCTTCTTGCCCTAGTTTTCTCCTTGTGTATTCAGGGCTTTGATCTTAGGTAGAAGATGTTGATCTTCTTCCTTAATCGTTTTGCCCTTCCTGCTACACAAAACATGACTGACTATAGAAAACTGTCACTCCGCAACTTTCAATGCTTACGTTCCTCCCTAGAGTGGCAAGAGTTAATGGAATGAGAAGGTTTTGCAGTTTTGATGGCAGTGGTTAAGAAGTCTGGCACACGTTCATAAAATAAACAAAGTATTTAAATTCCTCTATATTTCAACCAATGATCTGTGGCTTCACCTGTATTGTATTTTATGATAGAAAGCCAATGAAAAGTCAAAAGAGGCTAAAAAATTTCTTGAATAATGGAAAAGTAATCCAAAGTAGAAAAATAAATTTGTAGATCATAAACTGTATCGATGGGGAGAAACACAAAACAGTGATTAACATGTAAGAACAAGCACATCAATTTTGTAGCATAAGCCACACAAAATTTGTGCACGCTCATAGAAGGTATGAGCATAAGCAATGCATGGGACCCATTCTTTTATTTTTAGCAAAACAACTCCTAAAATAAACTTACCAAAGACAAATCAATGGGACCATCTCAATGGTGGCCATGATCGGGAAGCACATAACAACTCCCCACTCCTAATTTCGCCCTTGTCCACAAGGGCGAGTCCTGGAAATCGCTGTTTCATACCCCTGAAATCCTCCCAAGTAGTGTCAGCTGGAGACAGTCCCTGCCAATGAATTAAGACTTCTTGATGGCCCTTTCTCACCCAACTGTCTAAAACAGCCTGTGGCGTAGGAAGCAGAGAAGCACCATCTTCATGAACATCGGGAAGTCTAGATTGAGTTGGGGTTGCAGCAATAAAATATTAACTCAAAAGGTGATCCACACATTGTACACTGAAATGTGTGAAACCTATATATTGCCCAAGTGAGAGATCGTCTGTTTACTCAATTATTCATCACTCTTTACTGAAAATGAGATACTCTTTACTCACAAAGAAGGGGAAGTTCAATATATATTTATATAATGAAAATGAGACACTCTTTACTCACAACTAGAAGTGTCTGTTCCATTCTTCTGCTTGAAACATACCTGGTACAGATATACTGTAGACTAGTTCGAAAAGGACTTGCAGACATGCTTCATAAAGTAAGAAAACTTGTTCAATAAGTTTAAGATGCATATATATTGAAACTTGCCCCCATTTTATCAACTGATAAATCAATTTGATGAAGCTATCAAAGGATGATCATCACAGTCCAACTTCTAAAATCCTATAAGAGTAACATGAATCAGATATGGAATGTAAAAAGTGTTTGTAGTTCAACTCGTCAGTTTAGCATTGAAAATTTTAAGTTGTTCAAAGTAAACAAAAAGTACCATCAGGAAGTCATACATAATACATCCTAAGCAAGATGTGTTTTGGCTGTTCAGCCTCGAAAGCTTGCCAACTTTATTGTGAAGCTTATAGAGAGAAATGGACATCATTAATAGAAAAAAAAAAAAAATTAAAAACCACACCAAACCAGGAGCACGTGAGGTGTATTTAGTAAGACTTAGCATGTCAATTCATATCATGACTATCCAACGTTAGTTCTACCAAAAAAAAAAAAAGACTATCCAATGTTAGTGGATTCTGGTCAGCCTGCAAAACTTATAACTGCCCTAAAATTAGCATTACGAACGATCCAGGGAGTTTTACTATCGATGAGAAAGTGACTGGAGAAATGTGAGCCGTTTTGTTGCAACAGTGAACAGGAGCCAAGCTCCTGAAGATTTGTGAAGGGGCCTTGCAAGTAGCAGTAGAGTTTATTGTCATAATACTATGACAGTTTACTGAGACGTCTTTCTTGACCTTCAGCTTGAAACCAGCATATATATTTGCTCTACTGTACTTGGAGAAAATGTTTATGCTGAATTCATTGGAGTGACTATTTCATCACCTTTCAGGAGGAGGAGGAGAAGAATGATGCAGTTTAAACACAATAAATCATACAGTCCATCAAACCTTTTGAGCCTTTAGCAAATTGATATCCACCCAAAAGGATCAGAATATAGGTTGAGTTATTCATGCGCATGAGGAAACTGTCCAAGAATTTGGAGCAAGCCACCTGACCGTCAGCATAACTTCTTGATATCTCCAAGTGTTTCATGGAAATGCAGCTGACACAAAATTATGCTAGAAACAAGTCAGAATAGAAAGAACTGTGAGCAGTTCATCTTTACTAAGGGCCTTTATTGTATTCAGCCCCAGTAAAATCTCTCACTCACGAGAAGGGTGAACTTCAGACACACTAATAGAAAAGGGGTAAAACTGAAACAAAATCCATATCTAGACTTGTTAAATTCTTTTGACCTGACATGAGTCCTCTTCCCACTGGATCACATTCTGACTCCTTGACAAAATCTAGCATTTTGACGAGGCACTAGACTGAAATCATATTGAGAATTCAGAGATGTCACTGAGGATAGGAGTTCCGCTCTCACCATACCACCCAGGGATCGATCCTCAGGAGGGTAGGGTGAAAAAAAGAAGGGAGAAATCATGTCAAACATATGCACTAATGGGTCCAAGACCTGGAGTTCTCGTAAAAAGAAATGATACATCTGCATTTGGAATTTAGATACAGCATGGAATTGAATAGCAAGAATTAGTTCTAGAAAGCATAGATTACCAAATTTAATTATTTTATATTGGAGAACTTATCGCAGCATCTACCGACATAATTGCTCATCATTGTTGTCATCGCTGTCGTCATCATCAAATCCTCGTCCCAATTATGCTGGGGTCAACTACATGAATTCTATTTCACTATTCCAATCTACCATGGAATGTCAGGCTTCTAGAATCTATGTTTTAGTTGTGACAGATGTTTTATGCAAGCTGTCAACCTACCTAACTCAACCCTCTTTTATATGGGCCAGCAGTTACAACAAAATGGTGGAGACAGAATTGCTCATACAACCCCTTTTATAGGCAGAGGTTATGGAATTAATTCAAGGCCTCCATCTTTGCACATAAATCCAGTTCGCGGCTGTGCTAAATGAATGCTATAACAGTCAGGTGATCCAGCGTCAAAAGCACTGCAATCAACCACTATGGTAATTATGAGGCCATCAAGGCCATGTACAATTTGGTCATTTCCATGTAGCTAATTATAGCAATTCAATTCAAGATTGGATCCACATCCAACCAAAATAGACCGAAGACTTACGTGGATTATCTAATATAACATCTTAAGTTGTTAATTTATTTACAATAATGTTAGCATTCCAACATAAAGCATTGACTGCTTATGGAAACTCTGAAAAGTTCATGCATTTGCAAATAATTATTAATATCAAAATAAAAAATAGAAGGAAAAATTTTACAGACACTGATTAGACTAACCATGACCTTTAGGGCAGAATGTTGGTCAATTAGAAAGCAACACAAGCACATAATGAGTAGAGCAAAGTTGAGAACATGGAGATAGACATGTGATAAAACTAGGAAAGATAGAATAAACAGAGTGCATTTGAAAGCATTTAGGGGTAGCATCAATTGGTGATGAATTAAGAAAAGCTCGTTAGAGATGGTTTTGACATGTCCAATGCAGGCCAGCAATGGCACCACTAAGGAAAAGTTTTTCAATGTAAATTGTAGGCCCACCAAGGAAAAGAGGAAGACTGAAGAGGACATGGATGGAAGTACTATCCGAGGGTAGACCGAAATGAAGAAGCAGAATTCATGAAGCCGACCCCAACATAGTTGGGACAAGGCTTTGATGATGACGATGATGATCAAAATATAAAAATTCAACCTAACCAAAATTAACAGGTTAATATATCAATCCCAACACATCCCACATGATGAACTTGCAAGCCCAATAAGCAATACAGAATGAAACAAGTAAATGAACAAGGTTGGGTCTAGTACCTTGGCATTTTGGGCGCATGGAAAATTATCTTCTAATTTTGTGAATTTTCAGTTACTGTGCAGCCTATCACATGTCACATGAGTCACATGTAGTCACACACACAATTAGATAGAAAGTCTAGAAAAAGACTTCATTTTTGCTTCCAACTTTCATTTTTAGGTACAGTACACCACTGCACACATGTATGTTGGAGTATCCTTACACTACCTTCGAGAAACCTAAGGCTTTGGAGGTGAAAGGGGCCTAATATAAGGAGCGCAACTAGGAAATAGTGTATTAAGCTTGTGCATAAGGATGTCAGCCCTCGACGGAATCTCATTCAGAAAAACATGTTGAACAATTGGCTTCTTAAACCACTCCAGGACAGAATCTCCTGGGCTTCTCAGGACAACCTTACTAACCTCAAATGGAGACTCCACCGAACTTAGCATCTGTGCTATTACAATCTTCAAAGTTGGTCCTGTAACTAATTTTATCCGTCTTGGAACAACACCATAATACAACATCCGCTTCCTAAACCTGTGGAGTGTATGGACGACTGCAATAAGTGCAGCTCCAACAGATAAGCTTCTGACATCCAGTGACCAAGCTATATGCTGGTCAGAGACTATGGCCTTCGGGAAAAGTTTATTCTCATAGGCAACCTTCCACACAGCTGGCCTGATTGATCTGTCCCATGAGCACAAGATAGTTAAGGAGAACATTAACAAAATACCTTGCTGCACCTTCCTCCAATTCGTAATCAATGCCCTGAAAGAAATCCCTTACAAAAGACAGTACAGGCTTCTTCCGCTGTTCTGGGCCCGTAAAGGAGTCCACACATGAATGAGTGTGCCTTATGCTTTGTTGCACTCAGAATTGACATAATATGCCTCTCATTCTCATCATCCCGGCATCTTACAAGATGGGCCAGGATAGATGTGTAGAGTATTAGATCAACTTTGGCAGCAGAACGCACATGTGTCTCAAGTAGGGGCGTGGCCAAGTCATACAGCCCGTTTTTCATGCATGATTCGAACAACTGCCGGATTATGAAGTTGTTAGTTCTTATCCCTGATGCACCCATGAAGCGCAGCCACCTTAAAGCAAGGTCCACAGAACCATCCTTAATATAGACCATCAGAACATCACTAGCATTCACATCAACAGAAAATCCCACAGCCTTCATCTCAAGTAGAATCTTGGCAGCCACATCCACAAGCTTCTTACTTGCGAGAACTGTCAATAGAGAGGTGTAGGTGTTTAGCACTGGCCTCAATCCCGCATTTGTCATCGAATTATACAGCCTCATAGCAGAATCAACTTGCCCAGAAGCAGCATGCATTTCTCAGAGACACGAATAGGTTGATGGAGTCGGAAAAAAACCTGCCTTCCCCATATCCGAAGAGACTGACATTGCAATCTCAAGCATACCCGATTTCGCATTGGACTCAACAATCATAGTATACAACCCGTAATTAGGCCTAAACCCGGCTTTCTTCAACTCATCCCAAAGCCTCAATGCTGCGTCTAGCTTCCCGGCCTTAACAAATGACTCTATCAGAGACACATACATGGTCGCAGAGGGCCTTAGCCCAGAAGCTTGCATTTCCATGTACACCTTCATCGAAGCATCCAACCTCCCAGCTTTCCCCATTGAATCAACAAGGGATGCGAAAACTGAAAAACTTGAACGCATACCTATGTCTTTCATCTCCTGGAAAAGCTTGAAGGCAGCATCAAGGCACCCGGATTTAGCAAGACTTGGTATCATCAGCTCAAATGTCGAAAAATCCAGCGAACACCCGGCCTCTTCCATGGCCTCGTAGATTTCAAATGCCTTATAAGGAAGACCTTTGTTTAAAACAAGGTTATAAGTGAATTATAAGTATGGGTATCAATCTTACAGCCCGAATCCTTAACTTTTTGAAACAACAGAAGGAAACCTCCAACTTTCCAGCCTTAGGCTAAATGTTGGATAACTCGATTATAAGCCATGAAAGAACCAATTCCATGATCACCATATTCTCTAATCATTTCATCAAACAGAGAATGAGTTCCATCAAAATCTCCGTTGTGATTCAACTGTTGGAATAACAGCACATAAATTTCATCTTTTGGGGAGTACCAAGATTGCCTCTTGGCCCATCCAAACAACCCCATTGACGCATCTATCTCTACAATCTCGCTCAAGGCCTGTTTCACATGAGACATGTTTGGGACAAAATGGAGTTTATCCAATTGGGTCTCCATTTCAGGCCCCCATTTCCATCTCTTCACTATCTCAAGCATCTTCGCAACCGCAGAAGCATTCGAAAATGGCTTCTTCATGCTCCCAACCATGACATGGCCGTCGAGGCCTGGCTCGACAGACCGTATACCCTTTCCCGAGAAGATAACGTCCCCAGATTCGTCCAAGTAGACGATGTCATCAGTCCACTCGGAAGAACCATCCGTGGGTGTCTTCTCAGAAGCGAAATGGCTGCATAATGGATGATTGTTTATTCGTGCAGATGTAAAGTACAACGAAACTGAATTGGGGATGATTGGAATGCGAGAAAATGTGAATCTGGTGAGATGGGGTTGTTGGGTTTGATGAGAATGGAAGGTTTTGGTGTTTCTGTGGATTTGGGGGTGAAAAGGGAAGGATGAAAGTCTTAAGGTTTGGGATTTCTGTAGTGTGGGAGAGGTTTTTCAGCGTAGTGTTTGTAAGACTATTGAGGTTTCTAGGGTAGAAAATATTGCGATACATTTGGCTCTGGTGGTGTTTGGATGTACAGGGGATGGAAAAGATGAGAGATGCTTTTACTTGCCTTTGAGAATCTCTTGTGCTTCGTTTGGGGCTGCTTCTCCTGTCGTTGTCTCCTTCATTTCATTCTCTGCAATTCAAACCATGCTACAAGAGAGGGGGTTCTGCCCTATCAAGTCCGGAGTGGTCTCGTATACACTCCCACAGTGGGATGCGTACAACTCACTGTCATGTCATGTCTTGTAATTGTATACCCTCAAATTTCACTTAAACACATAAATGATACCATGACTAAGCATAATATTATATATTATTTGTTATCCTATGCATTAATTACATTATCAGCCATGTGTATGGGTGGGACTCAATCCTATTGTGGTAAATTTTGAGGTTATCCTAGTGTAAGGAATGACATTCAATTTTAATAATTTCACACATAACATTTAGAAGAAGAGTGGTTTTTTTTTTATTGATAATAAAAACTTTATTAAAAGAAGAAGAGGAAACAATTACAGAAAAGAGAAGCAAGTAGAAAAAAAAACAAAAGACAAAAAAGTAAAGAAGCATTGTACCCCCAAGTCAATCACTTACAAAATAACCTCCCAAGGGGAAATTCTACCAACTTTTGTTTGGCTAAAGCATTGGCCGACGTAAGCACATGATAGAAAACAACATTAATAACCGTGTTTGCTTGTCAAGAAAAAAAAAAGTTTTGTGATTCAGATTGCCCATAAATCTAAAGGCAATTTTTCCCTCCTTCAATTAGAAGAAAAATGAATTCTTATGAATTGATTATATGAGTTGAAAATTGACTCCTTTACAGAAAAATGAATTTACCGATAGAACCTTTTTTTTTCTTTTCTCCACTTTTTAGATGTTACCAATTTGCAAATGGAAAACTTCAAAATCTTAATCTTGACAAAAAACAAAAAAAAAAAAAAAAAAAAAAAAAAAAAAAAAAAAAAACAAAACAAAACATGAAATGGTTTCATCAACACTGGAAGAAAAAACAACAACCCATATTCTTGAAGGAATGAATTCTCATTAAAGAGGCATGAATTGGTTTCAAATAGATATTTAGATAATAAAGTCGTTTCGATGTTGCACAGCAAGTGTCTATTTTCAAGCGGATAATAGACGTTTTATGTCTGTATGAGGAAGACCAGAATCACTACTTTTTTAAACAGACAAATTCGTCTAAAGCGGAAAGACCACAGTGGTGCTTCAGTGCATGAGAAGGCAGCCCATGTTTTCCTCTTCTTTTTTTTTTTTTTTTTTGTTTGAATTATGTGGCCCTAAGTGAAGACCCAAATCATAAGATTTCTCAATAGGCCCAAGAACGAATTTGAACCGTTGATGCTACACAAATCTCGAGATATTTGCCAAGAACTATGAGCCATTGGATCTTCATTTCCGACCATTTGTGGGATTGCATATCATATCCGAACCATTGATCCTCTTAAGAAGCCCAAAAATGGGTACGAAGTCCAAATTTCAGCCTTTGATTCATCATGAATCTCGAGAAAATCATGAAAAGCCCGCAGGGGTGCTGAGTTCAAACGTCCAAATCGGCTAGGTTTCACGTTGAGAAACCCAGACTAATTTTTGTCTTTTTTTTTTTTATCTTGGGACCGCAACTATCAATCCAAACTGTTGATTCTATTGATGAGCTCAAAAATGACTATGGAAGAAAATTTCAACCGGTGATTGTTCAAGAATTTCTAAATATTTGTGAAAAAATGTAGACCATTTGATATTTGTGAAAAAATGTAGACCATTTGATCTTTATTTCTGGGCTTTGTGAGCTTCTTGATCAAGATCTAAATCGCTGATCCTCTTCCAAAGCCCATGAACTCTTATGGTAGTAACTTCCAACTTCTAATATTTTTAAATTTTTAAATAGATCTTGAAAAAAAAAAAAAAAAACCCTGAAAATCTATGTGAATGTTGAATTTGTATGACTTTATAATGGCTGGGTTTCAACACGCTAACTGCTTTTCACATGATGAAACCTAGTCCGGTTTTCCTTGAAAATATATTAAGGAAAGCGATTATGCACCTTGAAAACATTTATTTTGGTCTATTTACCCATATCCAATTCCATAGATACCAACAATTTCTTCAAATTTTGCCCCTCAAATAGGAGGGCATTGCTTAAGGCCCCGTTCATTGCATGGGAATTAAATACACATGAATTCATGGTATGTGCTTAAAACAAAAGAAGATCTTAATCAAAAGGCGGAGATTGGTATGTGCTCAAGAAAGATCATTGAAGGTGAAGGTTTAAAAGATAATAAGGTGGAGAATTGACTTCCCTCGAATTTGAATTAGGCAATATCTGGGTATTCATTTCCAAACTTTCCTTGACTCATTTTCTATAAAAGAGGAGATTATATGTGGACGTATCTTCAAATTGATTATATGTTCTTAATCACATTACATTCATGATCAATTTGACTCTTGGCAAAGCTCGGATTGGAACAGTTGGGCAAAACTTAGCCAAGGCAAGGAGAATGGAAATTTGAGTAGTTCGGTCTTGTAAAGGTGAACCCAAATCAGAAAGCATCCAGATTCTTAAAATGTAGGGCCTTTGACGGGAGATGAATTTTGAAAAGAGGCAATCTGACTTCATCATCTGTATGCAATTGCAAATATTTGTGACATTCGATGAATAAAAGCAACAAGCCAACAATATTATTACATTTGATGAATAAAAGTGACAAGCCAACACCACCATATTGTGCGATTCAGAATACAATGAAAATAAGTGCTAAGAAACAAGGATAAAAAGGAAATTCTTCATGCCATTTATTTCTTCATACCTCTTACATGTGACTAACGCCCACCAGTGGTTTTTCCTCCACATTGAAGAAAAAACACTATCAAACTCACAGGTCATCATAAAGAGGAAATCACTCGTCATCTCAATTCTCCGCCATACGGGTCCACCTTAGCTTTTTTAAAGACGGCAATGCTTCATGGAACCTTACCCGCTTCTCCTCAAACTTAGGCAAGTCAAACAAGTCCACCCCTTCAATTTTCCAAACACCATGCTCTTTTTCCCAAAACCAAGGATCCATATGCTTGATATTAGATCCTCCAAAAAGTTTAAGAAATTGTAGATTGGGAAATGTCGTTGCATTCAACCAGATACTGCCAAAGACACAACTCTTCTACATTTCGAAGAGGCGAAAGCTGATGATTCACTTTGCTTGCAAGGGCGGCGGCATCATCATCACAATCAAAATAGATGGCCAAAAGTCGGAGATGTTGGAGCTCTGACAACACATTCAATTCTCCTTCTACCAAGTTATTTGGGCTTTCAAGACGAATTAAAAGCTCTCTAAGTTGGCCAAGGTTCTTCAAATGAAGGATTCGAGAAGTGTTTTTATGGCTTGAAATTGTAGGGCGAAAACCTCTCAATCTCTCCAGCCTTGAATGCCTTTCGATTCCATCTGGCATGCACTCCAAACTTCTACAATTATCAATATCAAAGGAAGTGAGTTTATCTAACTTTGTGATTGTTGGAGGAAGCATTTTCAAGTTATTCCATTCAGATAGGCACAAAATTTGAAGATTATGAAGATTTCCAACTGAATCTGGGAGGTTTTTTAGGCCACACTCTTCAATCTTTAGGTAGACTAGATGCAACAATGATGCTATCCCATCCAACCAATCCTTCATGACATCTTCATCTTTCTTCGAAAATGTCTCGAAAGAAACAGATAAAACTCTCAACCGCTTTAATTTGCAAAGTTCCATATTCTTACAAAAAACCACCACTTCGCCTATGTCCGACGCAAACAATGTTCGCAACTTGCTCTCAATTGTGGACTTCTTCAGCTCTGTCCTTTCAATCCTCTCGATTATGCCATTCCCGAACATACACATACGACGAGACTGGACTGCAAGTTCTGGCCTACCTCTTTTATCCAAATGTGTAAAGTTCTCGTCTCTTGCAATCTTTATAATCATATCCCGCACTATATCATGAATTTTAACCGACCAAAGCTGTCCTGATAATGGATATTTTTCGTCACTTATTAAAACACACCGATTAACCAACTCTGCCATGCATTGTCTCCCAATCTCAAAAGCCGTTCTTCCTTCTGATCCTAAAGCAAAACCCTCGCCAATCCACCAATCAACAATTTCATCAACATCTATTGAATAATCTTCTGGCAACATGGAAAAGCATAACAAACAAGGTTTTAAGTAAGAGGGAAGCTCCTCATAGCTTAGCCCAAGACTCAACATGAGTGGTTCATCTTTCTTCTTTTCTTCCATCTCCTCCTTCAGGCGTTGTGCTATTCTCCTCCAGTCATGGACCGAATCACCTTTTCCAAGCATCATTCCACCCACCACCTTGATTGCCAAAGGGAGCCCTCCGCATCTTGCAGCAATCTCCCTGCCAAAGCTCTCTAGATTAGGATTCGGACACCTACCTCCATCCCTTGCAAATGCTATTTTAGTGAACAAGGACCAACTATCATCATCTGAAAGAATTTGGGGACGGTTTATGTGCCTGTCAATAGCACCCATTGATTTAGCCACATCTTCGTTTCTTGTTGTAACAATTACACAGCAACCATTCCTTTTTGGTAAAGCAGAGTTCAAACTATTCCACCAAGACATCTCATTTTCCCAAACGTCATCCAAAACCACCAAGTACTTCTCATCCTCCACCTCTAGCTTACTCTTAAGTGTTTTCAATAAGTCCATGACTTCTTTCCCTTTCAGACATTCTTCTCCAACATTCATTTTAGTCAACATCCTCTTCAGTAGGTCTTCCAATTCACATTGTTGGGAAATAGTTTCAAATATTATGCATTTAAAAGAGTGTTTTATGGTATCCCTATTGCATATTTTCTGAGCAAGTGTGGTTTTGCCTATTCCACCCATACCAACTATTCCAATCACAATTGGGGACCCGTCTGCCTCTAGGATCAATTTTTCAACGGCTTTCGATTGTTCTGTTAATCCCACAATGTCAGTCTCTTCCATTAGAATGGGATAGCTCAATGGTCGACTTTTGCTACTTCCTCCTATGCTCGTAATGGAAGCAGGGGACATGGGAGCCAAGTAGCTTCCCATTCTTTCCTTGACCTTGTCAATTTCTTGATTTGTTACCTTCAAGCGTTTTGCGATCTTGTGCCGGAATTTTAGAAGTCGTGGAGAGCAATAACTCAAGAAGTCTGCCAAACACCCATTATGTTCTTTCATGAAATGAACTTGGCAATCTGCTATGATGTCCTCGGCATCATACACCAACTCTCTCAAGTCTTGTGTTATCAACTTGAGAGTCTCCTTTCCATCCTTTCTCCTCATTGTTTCTGCATCCTTGAGGTAGGTTTTCACGTAGCGCAACTCATCTTTCATTTTGTCAAACTGGTCATCTAGTTCAAGTAGTTGTTGTCCTTCTTCTAAAAGTAACCTTAGCAATTTTTCCACGAGAACGCTAACAACCGCATCCGCCATTTTCCTGTGCATATTGCTATTCAGCATTGTTTTTATGATGAAAAAAGTATATTTTGAAGAAAGCAAAACTAAGAATATTATAAATTTCCCATTTTTTATTTTTTATTCATTTTGATTGGAAAGCAAAACTAGGAATCCTATAAATGTTCCAATTTTATTTTTTATTCATTTATATTTGTTGATGTGCAAAAATTATGTTTTCCATTATAATGCCAACTGGAATTAGATGAAACTAACTAGGATAACATCCGTGCATTTGAGCCCAATGCGTTAGGAACGTCCAAGGGGTGGGGACATGCACCTTTGAGTGATTCCACTGGTGAAAATCTTCTGTTGCAGCTACTATCGGGAAAAGGGGGATGAGATTAGTTGAATGCAGATAGATAAGATGAATAATATTGGCCGGAATTCATTCTTAAAATTTCTTAATACAGAAGAATTATTTGAAATACCATTCTTTTACTGAAAATCATTAATGTCAGGGTGTTGAAGCCATCGTTGAGTCAGCACACGTATAGGAGGGGTTGGGTCGATGGCGCCATCTGGGGTAGAATATTATTAGGGGTTTTCTTTTCTTATTATGGTTGTGTTTCGTAAATATTAGAACTCTTGTTTAGTAGGACTCCTTTTGGTTTTTTATATATATTTGTGATTGTATTTCGGAACACGAGAACACAATAATTGTGTGTTTTTTTTTTTGTGAGGGTCACCAATTACGAGAAGATCAAGCGAGAAGAGGGTCACATTCGGTAGATCTTGGAAATCTTGCACAGATCTAGAGATGGATCACGTGTAGGTCGACCGAGAGATTTAGGCGCGATCAAAATCTTGTGCGTGGGGCGAAAGAGTAGAGATGTGGGCAGTCCGGATCGTTGTCTGGGTTCGGTGACTTAATGGCTAGGATTTGCAGAGGAGTGGAGTGCACTGATCTGCGGAGCTGGAGAAGAAAATAATTTGGGCTCATCCGGACTCTGCATCATTGCTGACTACGGAGATCATTGGTGGGCCACTGCGTGGGTCGGAGCAGTACTTACTTCTTGAAGATTTTTAATTAGCTCTATAAACTTAGGGCTGGGTCGGGCCCCCTTGGGCTGGATGAGTGAAGTCTTAGTTTGGCCCTCAAGATTGCGCGCTTTTCAAAATAGGGCCCTCCCCTACCCGACCCTCGGGCTGGCTTTAAGACAAAAAAAGAAACCCTCGCTTTGAGGGCTTTGCGGGCCGAGCCAAGCCGGGCCCCCTAATCAAAGGGCTGGATTGACAGCCCTATTCATGAGGGGTAGTGTGTGTGAAAAAATTAAATTGACTCAAAATGGGGTCCTTGACAAAAAAAAAAAAAAAAAAGAAGAAAGGAGAGCGGAAAAGGGGTATTTTTTAGAATTTCCCTATTTATATAATATCAAAAGGGTGTTTCAGTTTGAAGATATTAATTAAAGGAGAAAGACCCTGATTTTCATATCTAACCGAGTGTATAAATGAGAATAGTAGCCATATCGCAAGCATGGCTTTTTAAAAAAAAAAAAAAAAAAAAAGGGTACGGCATCTTTCAAGTTTTTTTATTTTATTTTATGTTTTTCTTTACTTTGTTTCTTAATCTGAGTTTAAGCATGATTATTTCTAAAAAATCCTTACTTTTTAAAAGTTTTGACAATTTTTTACTTTTTCTTCATATATATTAGATTCTTGTAATTCCTTTTATAAGATTTTTAAATGATAAAGTAAATGTAAATATTAGAGATGAAAAACATAGAATCTAAAGGATTTTACTGAAAAATTCTCATTACATGGGGGTTGCATGAAATAGTGCATCTTTACTCACGCAGCACGAAAGTATTCCTCTCGTAGTTATCGGGAGTGACACTGGCATCGCGTAATTAGAGATGAGCGACGCTAGCGTCCCTCCTCTCAAGTATTCGTTTGTGCTGAGAGGCATTATTTCGTGCAACACCCATGTAATAGAAATTTTCCAATAAAATCCTTTAGAATCTGTTTACTATTTTCCAGTAAATTCTTTTTAATTTGATAACAAATGCACAACGATTTGGTTGCCACTTGCCACCATAGTTATGCTTCATTTTTGGCTGATACATTGTATTCTGAGTAACGCTTTAATTGGAATGGTATCCTCAGAGATAAATAACCTACACATGGCATTCAGATGAGAGTGTCCGCGCAAACTAGCTGGTTTCATTGCAGTGCCTGATAAAACCATTGTCCACGACCACGAGTATACTGCACTATGGGCCCCACTTAAGCCACACTTTTGATAAGTACATCTATTTCCTCACTTTTATCCCTCCCTTGATTTAGAATCACGACCAGTTTCATCCTCATCAACTTTACTCATCGTTGGCCTGAATTTCAAATAGAAGAGGGGGGAAAAAAAACTATAGCTAAAAGACTATTGAAGTTTAAGAAAGTTAAATCAAGGACTAGGATGATCTGATGGCCAATGGCAAGAAACTATCCAAGTGGACCTCATGAGCTAGAATGCATGTTCTGCAGATGCAATCTACTCGCGGGTAAAAGTCTTCCTCTTATTGCACAACCCTAAATAAATTGATAATGGACTAAATAACAATCAAGGCAGTGAGAATGATGATAAAACTTTTGAATGATAATTAACTTGTAGAGTCACAAAAATGATCTTAAGTGAGATGATGACATCAAAAATCTTATGAAAAAAAATTAATCTGAACCACATGCATACTAAGTATCAAGAGAGGCAAAATAAGAGCTTTCTGTATATACCTCCTAAGGTTTGTATGATTTGTAAATAGGGTGCCCCTGAGGTTTTAATATTTGCAAATAGGCCCTGCATTTTTATTTTAATACCTTCTGTGTCCCTAAAATCAATAGTCTTCCAACCACCATAGGTTTTTAGTGCAAAATGACACTTTTGTTCATCTTTTTTTTTATCATTATATGTACAATTTCAAAAGCTTGGACTCAATTTTTTTATAAAGCATGTAACATTAACAATTGCACTTAAGTGGGAGAAAACAACCCTACATATATTCATTTTTTATCAATACAGTGCTCATTTCATTAAATCCAGATTAGTTATGACGACAATCAACACCTGTACTTATAATCGGTTATAATTTATCCAATCCATACATGACCCACCATTTGATTGATGAAAGTTGCAAAATACATGATTCTGCTTCATTTATAGGCGTGGTGTAAAAGAAATATTGGGGAACGTGCAAATGTAAAAAAAAAAATTACTTAATTTTTAGAATTTGCGAGAGGGGTAGTCAGTGGTGTTTGACTCTATGTAAAAGGAATATTGGAGGAAGCGACAAAGGTTAAAAAACTAAATTAATTTTTATAATTTGAGTGGGGAGTGGGAGATTTTAAACTTTTCTCAAATATGGGTGGGTGCTTCATTCCCCAGGCCCTTGTACCTGGGTCCACCCCTGGTCATGTGCAAGAGAGTTATTGAGAGAATTAATTGGGACTTGAATAATATACTCATTTTGTTTAATAGATGTACAGGCAGAGCTGTCATTTATGTAAAAATCTAAGACAAATCTCATGGTGGTTTTCCATTCTTATTAAGAATATTGATTTTAGGGATATGAAAGGAATTAAAAAGAAAAGGCATGGCCTATTTATAAATACTAAAACCTTAGAGGCCCATTTACAAATCCTATAAACATTAGGGTGATATATACAAAAATCTCTAAACATAATAAAAAGGAAAGCAAGTTTTGGAACTTACCTTAATTTAAAGGATCCCGATCAAGAGATAAATTGAGCAGCTCGAACGGCCCTCTAAGGATGCTTCAACCCTGCACAAAGAAGAAACATAATTAAACTTTCGCACTTTATTTTCTTTTTGAATTAGAATTTTCTCCAAACTTTGTTCATAACATCTAATTCTTTACTTTTTATTTTGTGCTAGCAAAAATGACAATAACTACTGACTAGCATTACTACTTTCAGGGCAGAACTATAATGCAGCAACAGGCTGCAGACCATTGTTAAATACATGGGTGGGCCTATCTTTTAAGAATCCAAACCTACTCCATTATAGTGATGAATATATAAATTGCTACTCAAATCAGTTGGATTGACTAAATCTTGAACATCAAATCAACTTCTTTTACTGTTTTCTTTTTTCTAGATAGGAAGGGAAAAGAGGAGTCTGCAAAAGGCGAGTAAAACTGGAGTTTTGGCCGGTTTAGAAACTCTTTCCCCGTGTCAAGGATCCGTGTAGCCAAATATCATTGGCCTCCTCCTCTCCAAGCGCTTGTTACTAAAATGATGGTCGACGAACAAACTGCAATGATCGAACCGAAGAAAATTAAAATTTTCTAATCATTTTTGTTCTTATTTAAAAGATAGGCTGAACAAATCCTAATTCTTGGGCCCATAACATTAAGAAAATACAGAAACAGGACTAGTTGTTTGGCAACATGAAACAATCAATTACATTGATTTAATCTAATGATTCTAAAGTTTTTTCTCAAAATCTTTGATGAGTTAAGAAGAAAAATTTGACCCTGGCCATTTTTTGACTTTAAAGAGGGTCAATGATTTGGATCTTGAAAATGTAGCCCACAAAGTTCAAAAATGCAAATCTAAAGGCCGGGATTGTTTCACAAAATTCTCACAATCCGTGAGGATCCAACGGCTAAAAGTTGGTCTCCTTTCCCTTTTTGTACTTCAAATGATAGACAAATTAAAACATGATTTTCGGACAAAAAAAAAAAAAAAAAACTATATGTAAAGAAATAGACTGGAGTTTTAGGGAAATGAAAACGGTCAATTACATTAATGTAATCCAACGTTTCTGAATTCTTTCCAAGGTTTTTCAAAATGTTTGATGAGTTAAGAAGTGGGATTTGACTCTCTAACCATTTTTGACCATTTAAAAAAGGTGAATAGTTCGGATCATTAAAACGGGCCCCACAAATTTAAAAAAATGCAAATCTAATAGTTTGGAGTTTTTCACAAATCTTTCACAGTTCGTGATGATGGAATGATTTAAACTTGATTCTGATCCCCTTGCCTTTTTATTCTCTTCAAGAGGATGAATAGTTTAGATTGTGATTTTAGGGGTGACAAAAATAAAATTTTTTTTTTTTTTGAAAAACTGGACTCCCAAATTCAAAGATGTAACAACCTAGATTTTTCACAAATTCTCACAAAGATCTAATACTATGAGATCTTCAACGTCATACACCACCTCTATGAGGTCTTTCGTTACCATCTTGAGAATATCCCTTCCATCCTTTCTCTTCATCGGTCATCATATCTACTTGCTTGACGTAGATTTGCATGTAGTCTAACTCATGTTTCATTTTATCAAAGTGGCCATCCAATTCAAGTAGTTGTTGTCCTTCACTTACAAGAAATGCTAACACTTTATCCAAGAGAAGTGCATATAACCACTCAATACTACTTTCTAAAAAAGGCTTTAAAGAAAGAAAAGCTTAAAGCATTATAGTTGTTGTAGTTTTATTTTATTTTTTTCCCTTTGACAATGCCAACTGAAATAGGTAACGCTGACTAAGATGATGGCTAACAAGACACCTAGGCAATTTTGTGTGTGCAATTTAGCAAATAGCAACAACTACATTTAGTAAGAGAATGGGGTGTAGATTAGTCGACTGCAATTAGATAATATCATTCATATTTGCAGCCTAAGTTCATTCATAAAATTCTTGAATAAAAGAATACATGAAGCACAGGCATCATCTGTGACAAAATAAGAGTGACATGATCACTATTCTACTGGCAGAAAGTTCACTATACTTTGTTTGAGTATAACAAAAAAGAAGTATTTGATTTTGCAAATAATAAGGACTGGGCAAAGAATTAGGATTCCATCAAATCTTAGGGTTTTTTTTTTTTTTTTTATAATTACTGTTACTAA
Organism: Camphora micrantha; assembly: GCA_003546025.1. Classification (NCBI taxonomy): domain Eukaryota; kingdom Viridiplantae; phylum Streptophyta; class Magnoliopsida; order Laurales; family Lauraceae; genus Camphora; species Camphora micrantha. Next base: position 49,465,055 of record QPKB01000005.1, on the reverse strand, counting down.
TAAGGGGATTTTATGTAATTCAGTTAAAATATCATTAACTTTCTTGTTCCATGGATGTATTTCTGGTCCTAGTTCAGAGTCAATTAGTATAACCCTTTTTGGCCGAACTTAGACTAATGGCTAAGATGCAAATGAAGATGATGACAATGATGATACAATTTTGTATTTGAACAATTGTTGTACTATATATGACCTGGGTGTTGGACGTAAGGTGTGGCCCACATGACCACATCCCAAGCATGGTGGGACCTCATTATCGACGGCCAGTTGTATTAAAGGATTGCATCTTATTTTGGTTTTTTATTTAAATTAAAGTGGAGTTATAGGAAAGTTTCCAATCATTAATGATTCCTATCATGGCTAATAAAAGTGGATCTTCTAAAACTTGAACAAGACGAGGAATATTGAAATAATTCTCTACTAAATGGTACCGAATGATAATGGCATTAAGGTAAAACCGTCTGATCATGGGTCTAGGTAAACATTTAAATTTCAGCTTGTGTTGATTGGATCCATCTTGATTATATTTTGTGATAATTATAAAATAGAACCAAGTGGTATCAAAGCGAGGTCAATAAGGATTAAGTTTGGACGACTGATTTTAGTTTGATCAAATTTGAGCAGATAGAGCTAATTATAAAAATTACCATGAAATCCGAGGGACAAAGGTTAGATCACAATTGTTTGTAACAGAGTCAAGTGAAGTAAAGATGATTTTAAAAAAATAATAAAATATAAGTGAGTTATGATGATATTTTATTTCCAGTTGTTTCTTATGGAATCTTTTTAACTTTTTGTATGGAAAAGTGAAGTTTTTTTTTTTTTTTTTGGATTTTAGTGTATAAAGGTAGTTGCTTTTTGAATTTTTTTTTTTTTTTTTTTGGGAAAAGATGGGGGAGGGGTGTTTGAATAAAGTGCATTTGATGTGACATCTTGTATGAAAAAATGAGGCTTGACTTGACTTTTATTGTCTTAGGAAAGTGCCAAACTAGCCCTTAAGGGAAGAGAAAAGGAATAAGATTGGGCTTTATCAAATCTGTGCGCGCGCATGTGTCAGTGTTGGTAAAGGATAAATCCGAGGTTAAAAGCAAAGGAAGAGGATAATCTCTCCACATCACCCCTTTTCACTCTCTCCCAATCCCTTGTTTGTTTAGCGAAAAGGAGTAGTAAAGAAGAGCAAAGTGGGTATGTTGAGTTTTTACTTCGGTCTATTTGGATGAAAAATGTAGATTGAGAAGTAAGATTATGATGTGAAGATTTTTACGTTACACACAACACACACACACACACACACACACACATATATATATATATATATATATGAACAAGGCTCTCCTAAGCTCAAGTTTATGATAAAATCTCGTAAGCTCATGCTTGTGGGGACCACCTTTGGTCCATTCAAATGGACCAAACACATGACCCCTCTAAATTGTATATGTTCACCAACTTTCAGTCAGATCCAAATTTACTAGACCCGTTGGATCGACTATGTATTGATCCGAATGAACTACTGATCATTAAATTTTTGGGCCCATATGGAGATTATAGAAATCGCGGTTGGAGCTGATTTTTTTGCAGAGAGAAAGATCTTAGGGAGTCCTTGAAATCCCCCTAACCTTCATCCCCATATGGGTCCCCAGGTAGGCCCCACGACATACATGAGCTTATCTTATCCTAAACTTGAACTTAGGAGAACTGGCATATATATATATAAATATATATGCATTCATCCCTCACCATAGGGTGAGAGGCACTCACATAAGAGAAAATATTCGTGTATGAAAGAGAAAGAATCATATATGATCATATACAAAATAGAAATGTTCATGTGCAAAGATCTTGAAACTAGTTCTAGAAATTAGATAGATGGTGATGAAATTTCATTGGTCCATATGGTATACTGAAACAAACATGACAACTTAATGGTCTTGTCGATGATTTGAGTTAATACCAAATGTAGGAAGGTAAGCCTCACAACCCAATAACACTAGCAATTACTTTACCAAAGGAAAAAAGAAACAATTAGTTTTGGACCTTCTGCAGAGAGGGGTGGTGGCAGAGTTGGACTTTCGGCCTGGGGGCTGCACGCACACAGTGGGTCCCACTTTGGGTGCCTAATGCATTCAATTTATATGGTATTTTAGAAACCTATTGGACTTGAAAACTAAGAGTCACTTCCTATCTCAATTTTATATATATATATATATATATTAAAGCAATATGATTTGTCTTGCCACCTAGTCATGACGCATATTCATGGCGCCATGTCATAACCATATTTTATGAAGAAATGCCTCATTTTAAAGCCACGTAATTTCTCAATATGGCACATAGGTTGGATTTCTGAAATTTCTCATCTTCTTTCTTGTAAGGTTGTAGACGAAAGACGACCATTCACTTAACTAAATTCAAATCATTTAAATTATCCTTATCTCTCTTAATTTAGTTTGCATGTCAATGTCCATCTTCAAATTAAGTTCAAATCATTAAAATTACCCTTATCTCTCTTGATTTAGTTTCAAATCTTCAATGCATGGTGGGGAGCCACCACCATTGTAGTTGCTTACAAATTTTTTAACTTTCTTAATATCTTTCTCATCACAATCAATTTTAAACGTTCCTAAATTTTCTCCAACTATTTTACGAGCATCGTCATTCTTCATAATGAATGCTAAAGTTTTTTTTCTTTAAATGTATTCTTTTTCATATTTATACACAAAAAGTAACTTAAAATTGAATACATCTTTATTTTTGGGGGGCCGTCGTTGCTAGTATCAAAGAAATAGAAGTGAGTTTTAAACTCCACATCGGAGGTTCTTTCTGGCATACCCTACTCCCAACCCTAAGATTGCGCCAGGTATGCATGTGATTTATGCGATTTACAAATTGTGTTATTCGGATCAAACCGATCCAATCTAGGGGTTGATCCTGTGACTACATTAAAGATTTCATCCAATCTAGCCAAGGGTTGTGTGCAAGGTAGAGAGATGGGGTGAATACTAGGTATAGGTTTGGGTCTTGAGAGAGAGTGAGAGGCGGGATCCAGAGACTTTGGCTGAGGGAGGGGGGGAGGGAGGGAGGGTATAGGTTTGGGTCTTGAGAGAGAGAGAGAGAGGCAGGATTCAGAGACTTTGGCAGAGAGAGGGAGGGATGGTATCCTCGAGTGGGACATTATATTGGAAGATGAAAGGTTTAAATTGTGTTCGAACAAGTTATTCAAAAAAAAAAAAAAAAAAAAAATGTGGGATCACTTCCATATTTGATTTACAACTCAGTAAATGACTTTCAACATTCCTATTAACCCATCCGGCCTCCCAAACAGCCCCTCAGCTTCATTATCTTATGGTTTATTAGTTCAATAAGAAAAGTGAAATGTTTGGATTATAAACATGGGGCCTATAGTAATGAGAAAAAAAGTGGTTGATGGGCCCCACAAGAATACAATCACTATGTAAGAGGTGTTCTCATGCCTCTTTCACAAGTGGGGTACGAATCACTTTCACACCTGACTTGGTGTGAAGTTTTTAGTTTTTAATTGATTTCATTTATAAACCATTTTTATATCGCATTTACACACATCGCATGTGTAAATAATTGCAAGCAAATATGATGATACGCAAACTAATGTGCTTTTGTGCGACATTGCAAAATACTAAATTCCTCAAGTTATTTAGGTTTCGTAGAGGCATCATAGTTAGGAGTAGATTACTATTATGAAGGCCCCTCGAAGTGTGGCTAACTTGGTGAATATGAAGCTCACTCAATCAAACCTTCATTTTATGGTAGACTCAATTCCTCAGCAAATCTCAATTAAAATGAGAGAAAATAACCATAAATACACAAAAACAGATGATATGTAATACAAAGTGATAAAGAAATTGATACTCACCTTTGAATGTTGCTTTCTAGGACTACCTCCTCACTCCTCAGCGCCGAACGGACGGTGGTGATTTAAGGTTTCTAGAATATATAACATCATCAAACCACTTCAAAATGAGGAATTTAAATGCAAAATCAATATAATAAGCAACTTAAAAGACAAAATCTTACAAATGCAATGCTGGCTCTCAGAGAGGAGTTGTGTAATACAAATAGCGGGGGAAGAGAGATCAGGGTAAAGTTGGAGAAGGACTTAATCTTATAGAATGAGGAGAAATGGAGATAAAGGAACCAAAGCAAAGCATCATCAGTCCCACAACTCAAGAAAAAGAAATGGTAATTCTGAGGTTAGGGCCACAACTTTCCTTCACACATGACATAGACGAAAAGAACTGGATTCTTCTGATAATCCTGACCATTTGATTGGATTTTGGAAACATAGATTGGATCACTCTTGAGGAAAAGAATAATCTCTTTCTTAAGTTTTGAAATGCTTTACTGGGGAAAGTTTGGATCCTATAAGAGGACAAGACTCGGATACTCCATTGATTGTTTCAAGCCTTCCTATATTGGGCCATGAATTGATTGGTTAAATTAGAAATTCCTACTTATTTGATGATTAATACCCATTCTATTGCTTTAAATTAGACCCATATAAAAGAACCCAACTACATAGTTTTTTTGTGTAAATATCTAGACTGTATATCCACTAAGGTTTCTAAGATTTGAAAATAGGCTCTTTAGTCTAAGTACATCTCGCTTTTTCGCCCCAAAATAAGTGGCTATGCAACAAACATGAGTTATTAGAGTGAAATGACACATTTACCATCTCTATAACTAATTGCAAAAGCCTGAACTTATTTTTCTTTAAAGCTTAGAACATTGATGGTTACTATATATATAGTTTAATCCATTTTTAGACCATTTTAGTAGATCCAAATAGATCGTAGTGACAATAAAGACCTATATTTATCATTGATTATAACTGACCCAATTCATAGACAGCCCCCATTGGATTGGTGAAAGTTTCAAATGGCATCGTTAGGCTTCAAGTGCATGAGTCATGGAGAGAGACTGGGGGACTTAGATAAAATAATCATATTTTTGTAAATAAATTTGACATACGATCATTATTGTTTATTGGGTGTAAGGTGTTAAAATGAAAAGGCAGTGATTAATCACTAAATACTCAAACAATAGGGTCCTATTTACAAATATTACAAATCGTAGGGGGGTATATACTAAATACTCATATATGAAATTCCACATATGAAGTGACCAATGGAAGTTCAGCTGGAATTTTGCGATTGTTTCCATGTATTTGTTCGTTAAGCTAAAATCACTACCCTAACAAGCCCCATCATATCACCATATCTAACAGCACTGCAAACTGTCAAGGAGAAGGTTTTTTCTTTCTTTGTACCATCAAGGAGAAGTTAGAAGTCGTGAAACTGTCACATACAAAATCAAGCACGTTAGATTCTGATAATAATGTAGCTAATCTCATGTAGAAAATTTTCCTAAATGCGACGTAAAATTACAATATAGTACGAGTTCTAAAAGAGAGCGGCGCCATATTCACTCATGTTTATGTGGCATGTATAGATAGACATTGGGAATCGAAACAGCCCGAGGAAGGTTTTGAAATGAGTTTGAGAGGGCTAGTATTCATAATAGTTGTTTTCTAATTAAGCAAAAAGAAAGTATAGTATAAGCGCTAATAAGGCATGAATATAGAATGAAATGAAACATCCTAATCCTGGCCCAGTGGTTCCGTTTAGGCCCACTCAAACCTTAGATGATACTGTTTGGTTGGTGAACATCAAATGGAGAGTTAAAAGGAAAAGGGTCAGCGGTCCATATTTATAAAACATATAGCCACTACTTGGGTGTTTGTGTCACTGGGGTTGCATTTCAGTAGGGTTGGGTTGGTTCCGTATAAAAAGTCGTGCAGGTCTAGTCCACATCCCTAGCAGTGGGTTTGAAGTGAAATACTTGAACTTTTTTTTTTGGGGGGGCTCACTTGGCTTTTTTGGGGCTCACTTGGCTGAGTGGCCCGGATGTATTTAGATAGGGATAAAAATGGGTCATAGATTCTCCGATTAGAGGTTCCAGTCCGTTAAAAACCATGTTTGTGTCCTTATTTAGGTCAGGATAAGTAAACGGGTCCGGGTCCTTTTTTGGACCCATGAGCTAAATAGGTCTGGTTCCACATTTGCTCTGACCCATGGATTTGGGACCCGATATATTACCTCAATTTTCAAGAATATCTCCAAAAAACTACATTTTTTCCCCATAGCATTATCTACCTAAAGCCGGTCCCGTCCCACATACGGCTCCAATTCCTGATCCATTTTCTTATTAACGGTTCCGATTCAAGAACTAAGAAACCGGTTATGAAACGACTACGGGTCCTCATTCTCATTTATGTCTCTGGGTTTGGGTCCACCATGGACCTAAACAGGAACCGACCCGTCTACATCCCTATATCTTGACCTTCCCACTTGGCAGTATGTTGAGAGTGAGAGTCCTATCTGAGTGGGAAGTGGGGGTTGTCGATCAAGAACCAACTGAGCAACCTATTGTTTTCCGATTGCTTGACCTTTACTAGTTCTTACTGCTACTATTTTGAACCATGATTTTGAGGCTTCACAATATTTTTTTTTTACATTGTATCTCGTTTATACAAAACAACCTCTTAATAGCCCTGGTGTGAATATCCCTATAAGTCTCATGATATAAATATTATTTTGCATTTGACCATATGTTTGGCTGCTGAATAAAAAGTAGATTATAAAGTCCAAACCAGCCCATGGAAAGAAACAGAACGGAAGGCCATATTTCAATGGGTACACAAGAATGGCAGGGAAATGCATGCATACGATGCTTAGAAGATTAGAGATGTGGAATCTTCATTTGATTGTCAAAGAAGGAAGAATCGATTCCCTTCTTATTGAATAAAGGTATGTGGCTGCCTCTTTAGTCATTACTTTACCCTTTAGTCATTCTTTTACCCTTTAGTCACTGTTCTAGAACGAGGATGGGGACACAGATTTCGGAACTTCACTGAGCCGGGTTGACTCAAGAATTGGCATGTCTGGGTCAGATCATCTGAATCATTGCTATTGGCCCATGTATATGTTTAATGGTCTGGTCAGATGGCCTTGGCCCTCGCCCAGCCTGTAAAATGTAAGACTTGTCATGTCACTCACATCCCAATTCCTTCGTTGCCGCCAACAAGTTTATCAGTTAAAATTCTTTTATTTCAACGCTCTGTCAGTTTGGATCGATGTAAAACCCGACTCCACCTGAACCACAGCCATTAAATTATGGAAAAAGCTACTTGTCCCGGGTTCCGGACCGAACCCGGGACAAGTAGCAGGGCTCTTAAATTATTTTACAAGCTTAAGCCCGCCCCTGACTGAGTTGAGTTGACTCAGACCAGCTTGATTTCCAATTTCGCAACAGTGAATCTTAGCACACTTTGCATTGAATCTTGAATGCTCTCACCTTCTAATCTCTAAACGTAAGATAATTTTAAAAAAAGTACAGTTTTTTCACCTTCACGTAAATACTCTAAAAATACTTGTTTTCAAACACTTCAGAAACAATTAAAAACAATTATCCTGCTTTAACTCATGAAGCTCAGTTGATCCCACCTTTGATCAATCGGCCTCTTTTTCACCCTCTGAATTGGTATGAGGACTGATTTGGACACCCATCCAACTTAATACTCACCATGGGATTGAACCTCAAAATACGGCAAAACTATAAAATCGTTAAAATTTGAAGACATTAGACTAAAAGATAGATATATCTAATGGGATTGTTTTTTTGTCCAACATTAACACATAATGAGGGCTTCCGTCCTTCTATCCCTCGTATCGAAATGTTTTTAGGTCTTCCCTGCCCATTATTCAAATTTCACATTACAGCATCTTTGTATCCAAATGCAGCGGTACTACTGGATTGTAGTCCTGCACTCATTTCCTTGCTAAGTGAAGAGACAATTTAATGGCAACGCCTTCTCCTTATTAAAAATAAAAAATAAAAATTTGCCCCTCTAATAAGAAGACATATATAAAATGCCATTTTAGTTGCATGGAAATTAAATACATATGCTTTCGTTATCCTATGTGCTCCAAAAATGATAATCAAAGAAGAGAATGGTAAAGGAAGAAAAGATGAGCATGAGACCTTGACTTTCTTAGTATCTGAGATTTATTGCCAACTCTCCTCGATTTATTTTCCAATCCAGTAAAAATTATTTGATGGTCATTTGGGATATTCATCTTTGTTTCCTCATTTCTAACCACTTTTCAAAAACAGAGCTTTAAAATTCATTGGAATTCAATTACATAAAATAAGCGTGCCCATGGAAGTCCTATACATTCAATACCAGCGTAGAAATGGCCCGAGGGAATTTCTTGGGCAGATGATCATTTATTAGGTGGGTCTCATGTCATGGATCCAACCACAACGAGATAACATATAGATGGCTGTATAACTCCCATTTCTATGCAGCTAGTCTTTGTTGAATCTTTGAGGGTTGCTTCTCTCATATCCATGTTTGTATTTATCATAGCATGTTGATTGAAAATTGTTTCTTATCCTGTTACACTGGTTGATCCACTGATTCCAAATCTTGTCATGCATACTGATGTACTCCGTATATATAGATTTTCCAGAATTCTGGCTAAGAAAATAAATGAAATTGATCCAGAAAAGTACATGACAATGATATCGAGAATCGTGATTAAGAATAAACATTGTACAAACCTTGATGATGAGTGATGACTGGTAACTCACTAATAAGTGTCAAGTCTAATCAAATTTAGTTCTAGGGTAAGTGTTTGAGTTGAAATAAGAAAAGAGATGTAAATTCAAAAATAATATTATTTCTTTTATAAACAGATTTTTTTAGCACCAATCGATAGTAGATAAGATACATTCATATTTTATTCTCTTTCGATTTAATGCTTTACTACACTTTATTTTATATATAAAATTATCAAACGGGCCCTTAATGGAATTGGGATAAGTCTTTGCAAAGGCTTTAATTCATCATGCGACTTAACAAAGATGTAAATGATACATAATCCACAAACAAAACATCAATCTCACAAGATAACAAAATGGTAGGGGAATAAAACATCAAAATAATTCCACTCATCAACATCAATACATTTCTAATAGAAAATAAAACATAGAGTAGAAAATAAGGAAAGATTGTAACCAAAATAATGAATATCACTCACTACATGAACAATTGTTAATGAAAACAGACTCAAAATGAAAATGAAAAAGAAAAAGAAAAAAGGAAAATCAAAACCCCAATGACATTACCGGGCAAAAAGAGAAAGTATGTGGATGAGTATTTTAATTGACACACATAAATAAGAAAGGAGAATGAGCCTAACTTTCTAGCCTGCCCAAAGTTGGACAAGCTATCAAAGAATTCTTAAAGTTGATTTTCTAGAAACTTCATGTTTTCACCTGGGTCCAAACTAACCAATGACAATACAAGGATCTGAAATGCAATCCGATGAAACAATGAGATTTACGAAGAGAATATGGTAAACTGGAATCTTTAGAAAATATAATAATTACCAAACAATGTCAAGGGCAATGGTTCAACAAAAGCCCAAAATAAATGAAGCTGAATGAGCTATTCAAGAGAATTTAAGCAACACCTTTCTATCAAAAGTGGTAAAGGTTAAGAATTAAAGGTGAGATCCATAAAGGGCCATCAAATAATCTCCCCCTCGATAGAAAATGATCAACCAATCGATTGTTGTAGTAAATCATAGGAACCTAATTGTCACATTTTGATCACCACCTTAGATGGTTCGCTCTTAACCACTTTAATATTAATATAAAACCCTCTTTACTATGAAATATTGGAAATTCAATTTCATAGTAGGCAAACGGGCCTGAATTTTATTAGTCACTCTTTCTCAACTCGTTAGCAATTAGAATGCTCCACTAAGAATATAGAACTTAAATTTTCCATTGTTTTTTAAAATGGCAATGATTAAAGTTATTAAAAATTAAACAAAATCGGATACATGCAGTAACAAATGAAATAATTTCCATAAAACTAAATGGTGCCCAAAAACTCTTCTTCCATGCTCAAGTGGGTTGTGACATCAGGCAGACAACTATAAATTGGTTCCTACGTTCCCTTATGTAAGAGTTGGAAGCATAAATCTCGTAGTTCACATGGCAAACTGAACTGTTGGGTTTTGTGTGTTTCAAAAATTCCAAAAGTGGTTTTCGTCCTTTTGCTTTTTCGCCCTTTTGTTATGGGTAGTGTAGGTTGTTAAAAACAAGCCATCCCACATTGCTAAAACTCAACTTTTGAAGAGGCTTTATAAGAGTTTTTAATCCTATACTTTCTAAAGACTTTTGGAGCATTTTGTTATGGGCCCTATGCGCGCATGCGAGTCGGGCTTGACCAGGGGTGGCTGGCCCGAAAAACGTTTAATCGGGCGTGCGTCCGCGACGCGCATCTTGCGTGTATATCGCGCGCAGGGGGTGCAAATCCAGGCCAGGTGGCCTCCAACGGAACAGATTTGTATCTATATGTAATACAGTATCTCCATCTTCGTTAGTATGACAAAAACGATTCTCTATTTTCATCTATTTGTTTTCTTTGAGTATAAAAAAAAAGAGGAGAGCTTACGCTTCAGGCTGCCTGTGCGATCGGACCTGAAGGTTAGCCGTTGTATCCTGGGGGCAGTTCTGCTGAGATACCCTTTCGCACCTGGATCTGATCCAAAGGGGCGGAACTCATCCTAAAGAGAGCGTCTGAGCCTCTTCCGCAGATCACAATTGCAGTCTTCGGCAAATCGGATACCATTGTTTTAATTTAAATTCTATTTGACATCGTTCTTTACTGTAACCAACATGAACTTGAACATCTAATGAGGAATTTAGACTCATTTGGAACTATCTGAATAGGGAAGCTTTGTTGTAGTCAGCCTTTGTATTGGGAATATGTATGACCATCTGAATGTATCTCAAATCCACGGAAGCTTCGGAGCAATCAGCATTTAGGATGGCATGAAAATAGTTCAAAAACATTACATCTTACTTGGTTCTGTTCAATTGCAAACAGATAGACCACTTGTGGGTCAATTTTATTTGTTACATTTAATCTTTATTTTTTTTAACCTAATTTGCTTAGAATGTGGCTTGACTAAAAAAAGGAGGTTGACTCAAAATTTAATAAAGCCAAGTCAGCCAGGGCAAGTCTCAAGTTGAAGACCTTCAGATAAATGGGCATTTCATTTGCCCCCATATCGATTGCTAGATAAGGACAGGCATTAGCTGTGATCTTGTTCTTGATTTAGGGCAGTGCATTGAAGGTGATCATATCCAAATGGAGTTTGAAACAAGAAATTACTGTTTTAGCCTATCCTCGAGTGCCACCTATATAAATGTAATGTCAGCTAATTACATACTCTTAATTGCTTTTTTGGAATGAAAAATAAAAATAAAAATAAAATTTTATATAGGTGGCGCTCGAGGATAGGCCGAAATAGTATTTTCCTATTTCGTTAAAAGTGGGGGATAAGGACTCATCCAAACAGACCCAAAATTATCCATTCAACCTTTATTTCCAATGTAGACTGGTTCCAACATCAAATTCCATAGAAATGGAGGGCAGAAGGAATCACAAATGACTTTCAGGATTAACTACATGTTGTGTTGGATGCCTTTAATATACACTACAAATGTTATTCAAATCAACTAATCAATTCATACAAGAGAAGGGAATAAGAGATAATTTATAATTCAAAATCTTAGTTCTATCCCTAAAATCTCTAACTAATCTCTTATTTGTAAGACTCAACTACTCTAACATTGTTTGCTTGTCAAGAAAAAGAAGTCGAGATTCAGATCTCCCATAAATCTAAAGGCAATTTTGTCCTCCTTTAATTTGAAGAAAAATGAATCCTTATGAATTGATTATATGAGTTGAAAATTGTCTCCTTTAGAGACAAATGAATTTACCGATAGAACCTTTTTTCTTTCCTCTACTTTTTAGATGTTACCAAATTGCAAATGGAAAACTTCAGATTCTTAATCTCGACATAAAAAACATGAAATGAGTCATCAAAACCAAATTAACATAAAAAAAAACATGAAATGTCTTCATCGACACAGGAAGAAAAAATGACAACCCATATTCCTAAAGGAATTAATGAGTTCTCATTAAAAGGTATGAATTGATTTCAAATAGATATTTAGATAATAAGATCGTTTCGATGCTACACAGTAAAGTGTCTATTTTCAAGCGGATAATAGATGTTTCATGTCTGTATGAGTAAGACCTAGAATCGCCACTTTTTTAGACAGACAAATTCGTCTAAAGCGAAAAGACCATAGTGTTACAGTACTTGAGAAGGTAGTCCATGTCTTCCCTTTTTTCTTTTTTCTTTTTCCTTTTTTTGGAATTATGAGGCCCTAAGTGAAGACCTGAATTGTAGGATGTCTCAATAGGCCCAAGAACGGATTTGAACCTTTGATGCTACACAAATCTCGAGATGTTTGCCAAGAATGCCAAGAACTATGAGCCATTGGATCTTCATTTCCGACCTTCTGTGGGACTGCATATCAAATCTGAACCGTTTTTCCTCTTAAGAAGCCCAAAAATGGGTATAAAGTAAGATTTCAGCCTTTGATTCATCATGAATCTCGAGAAAATCATGAAAACCCGTGGGACTGCTGTTTTCAAACGTTTAAATCAACTAGATTTCACATGGAGAAACATAGATCGGTTTTTTCTTCTTCTTTTTTTTTTTTTTTTTTTTTTTTTTTTTTTTTTTTTTTTTTTTTTTTTTTTTAAATCTTGGGGCTGCGACTTTCAATTAAAACTATTGATGATATTGATGAGCTCAAATGCGACTACGGAAATTTTTTCAACGGTTGATTGTTAAAGAATCTCTAGATATTTGTGAAAAAAAGTAGACCATTTGATATGTATTTCTAGACTTTATGGGCTTCTTGATCAAGATTTGAACTGCGGATCCTCTTCCAAAGCCCACAAACTGTAATGGTACAAAATTTCAACTTCTAACCTTTCCTAGATCGTGAGAAAAACCATAGTAACCATGTGACTGTTGAATTTGTAAAGCTTTAAAATGACGGGTTTCAACACACTTAACTGTGTTTCACATAATGAAACCCAGTCCGGTTTTTCTCCAAAACAACTTAAGGAAGGCGATTATGCACCTTGAAAATATTAATTTCTGTCTATTTACCCATATCCAATTCCATAAACACCAACAATTTCTTCAAATTTTGCCCCTCAAATAGGAAGGCATTGCTTAAGGCCCCTTTCATTGCATGGGAATTAAATGCACATGAATTCATGGTATGTGCTTAGGAAAAAAAAAAAAAAAAAGAGATCTTAATCAAAAGGCAGAGAATGGCATGTGCTCAAAAAAGATCATTGACGGTGAAGGTTTAAAAAATAATAAGGTGGAGACTTGACTTTCCTTGAATTTGAATTAAGTGATATCTGGATATTCATTTCCAAACTTCCCTTGACTCATTTTCTATAAAAGAGGAGATTATATGATGTTCACTCTGGATCATTCAAAGTTTTAACCATTTTTAGAAACTCAATTTTTAGAATTCTAGAAATGCAATTACATTAAAAGGAGCCTTTTGGAAGTCCTATGTATTAAATACCAAACAAATCGGCCGTGACCCAAGAGGCAACTTTTGGGTAGATGATTGTTTCTTATGCCACAAGGAGGAAATATCTACAGGTGTATAATTCCCATTTCATCAAGGTGGACCCATCCTTTTGTATTTTCTCCATATGCCAATTTTATGTAACGTCAATTTTTCGATATCTTCTTTAGTTTGGTTTAAAAACAAAAACAAAGTAGAACCATGGATCCCTTAAACCTAAACTGCCCATGATCATGGCCCCATATATTGGGGCTAGGCCAAATTTCACTCCAATTTGAATTGGGCAGAAAGAAAGCCCTTTGTTTTTGTCCCTTTCCAAGACATTTCAAGTCTGCGCGATGCTATCCCAGCTCTGCAGGAGTATACTTTGTGGGTGAATTATGGTTGGTATTAAATTTTATCTACAGAGTTACGCCCATGTTAGATTGAGCAGATGCAAATGTCTTATTTACATGTGATTTAATTGATTTTTCCTTTAAAAAATGTGGTCAATCTCATGTGATTCTAACTTCTAACTGACTCACCTGAACTGGTGATGATTTAGACTTGTGGCGAATTGAATTTTGATGCTCACTTTTGAAAATTCACTTTTGAACTTCATTTATAACTACCCTATGTATTCAATACCTAGGAATTTTAATATAGAGGAACATAGCTATTCCTTTTTAATGATGGTGGGCCCAATTTTGTTGATAGTAATTTTGGACCGCACATACCTCACTGATCTCCCAAGTGCTTCCTGATTTGTCACGTCTACTCCAAAAGTCAGTCGGCGTGGCTCACCTCTTAAATAGAGAGAACTCAAAAGTCCCAAGACCCTACACATCATAATTCCCTCCCTTTACCCCATTCTAAATGGGGCTTAATATGCTGCTGCAAGTCGGACGGTATATGTCTGTTCTTCAAAGACAAGTGAGTTTTTCAAAAATTTACATTTGGCCCAACAGCTAAAATGGCAAAAGGCCTCGGCAAGCTCAGGCTCAACAGGCAATGGGCAACCCAATCTTCACATTTAGTGATTGACCAAATTTTATTTTAATCGAATTTGAACCTATCTTCAAATTGATCATGTTCTTAATTACATTACATTTGTGATCAATTTGACTCTTGGCCAAGCTCGGATTGGAACAGTTGGGCAAAACTTAGCCAAGGCAAGGAGAATGGAAATTTGAGTAGTTCGGTCTTGTAAAGGTGAACCCAAATCAGAAAGCATCCAGATTCTTAACATGTAGGGCCTTTGATGGGAGATGAATTTTGAAAAGAGGCAATCTGACTTCATCATCTGTATGCAATTGCAAATATTTGCGACATTCGATGAATAAAAGCGACAAGCCAACAATATTATTACATTTGATGAATAAAAGTGACAAGCCAACACCACCATATTGTGCGATTCAGAATACAATGAAAAATAAGTGCTAAGAAACAAGAATAAAAAGGAAATTCTTTATGCCATTTATTTCTGCAAACTCACAGATCGTCATAAACAGGAAATCGCTCGTCAAATCTACAGTCAACAACCTCAAGCGTTTTTAAAGACGGCAATGCTTCATGGAACCTTACCCGCTTCTCCTCAAACTTATGCAACTGTTGCAAATAAACCCCTTCAATTTTCCAGACACCATGCTCTTTTTCCCAAAACCCAGGATCCATATGCTTGATATTATCTCCTCCAATAAGTACAAGAAATTGTAGATTGGGAAATGTCGTTGCATTCAACCAGATAGGTGTACTTTCTCCGGGATAATAACCAAGACACAACTCTTCTACATTTCGAAGAGGCGAAAGCTGATGATTCACTTTGCTCACAAGGGCAGCAGCATCATCAGCATTACGATTAAATTCGATGGCCAAAAGTCGGAGATGTTGGAGCTCTGACAACACAGTCAATTCTCCTTCTGCCAAGTTATTTGGGTTTTTAAGATAAATTGAAAGCTCTCTAAGTTGGCCAAGGTTCTTCAAATGAAGGATTCGAGAAGTGTTTTTATGGCTTGAAATTGTAGGGCGAAAACCTCTCAATCTCTCCAGCCTTGAAAGCCTTTCGATTCCATCTGCCATGCACTCCAAACTTACACAACTATCAATATCAAAGGAAGTGAGTTTATCTAACTTTGTGATTGTTGGAGGAAGCATTTCCAAGCAATACCAGTTAGATAGGCACAAAATTTGAAGATCATGAAGATTTCCAACTGAATCTGGGAGGTTTTTTACTCCACAAAATTCAATCTTTAGGTAGACTAGATGCAACAATGACCCTATCCCATCCAACCAATCCTTCATGACATCTTCTTCTCTTGAAAATTCCTTGAAAGAAACAGATAACACTCTCAACCGCTTTAATTTGCAAAGTTCCATGTTCTTACAAAAAACCACCTCTTCGCCTACGTCCAATGCAAACAATGTTCGCAACTTGGTCTCAATTGTGGACTTCTTCAGCTCTGTCCTTTCAATACTCTCGATTATGTCATTGCTGAACATGCCCAGACGACGAGACTGGACTGTAAGTTCTGGCCTACCTCTTTTATCCAAATGTGTAAAGTTTTCGTCTCTTGCAATCTTTATAATCATATCCCGCACTATATCATGAATTTTAACCGACCAAAGCTGTCCTGATAATGGAGTTCTTTTGTCACCTATTAAAACACACCGATTAACCAACTCTGCCATGCATTGTCTCCCAATCTCAAAAGCCGTTCTTCCTTCAGATCCTAAAACAAAACCCTCGCCAATCCACCAATCAACAATGTCTTCAACTTCTATTGAATAATCTTCTGGTAACATGGAAAAGCATATCAAACAAGGTTTTAAGTAAGGGGGAAGCTCCTCGTAGCTTAGCCCAAGACTCAACATGAGTGGTTCGTCTTTCTTCTTTTCTTCCATCTCCTCCTTTAGGTGTTGTGTTATTCTCCTCCATTCATGGACCGAATCACCTTTTCCGAGCATCATTCCACCCACCACCTTGATTGCCAAAGGGAGCCCTCCGCATCTTGCAACAATCTCCTTGCCAAAGCTCTCTAGATTAGGATTCGGGCACCTACCTCCATCCCTTGCAAATGCTATTTTAGTGAACAAGGACCAACTATCATCATCTGAAAGAATTTGGGGACGGTTTATGTGCCTGTCAATAGCACCCATTGATTTAGCCACAGCTTCATTTCTTGTTGTAACAATTACACAACAACCATTCCTTTTTGGTAAAGCTGAGTTCAAACTATTCCACCAAGACATTTCACTTTCCCATACATCATCCAAAATCACCAAGTACTTCTCATCCTCTACCTCTAACTTACTCCTAAGTGTTCTCAATAAGTCCCTAACTTCTTCCCTTCTCCAACCTTCTTCGTCAAACTTCATTTTAGTCAACATCCTCTTCAGTAGGTCTTCCAATTCACATTGTTGGGAAATAGTTTCAAATATTATGCATTTAAAAGAGTGTTTTATGGTATCCCTATTGCATATTTTCTGAGCAAGTGTGGTTTTGCCTATTCCACCCATACCAACTATTCCAATCACAGTTGGGGACCTGTCTGCCTCTAGGATCAAATTTTCAACGGCTTTCGATTGTTCTGTTAACCCCACAATGTCAGTCTCTTCCATTAGAATTGGATAGCTCAATGGTCGACTTTTGCTACTTTCTCCTATGCTTGTAATGGAAGCAGGGGACATAGCCAAGTAGCTTTTCATTCTTTCCTTAACCTTGTCAATTTCTTGATTTGTTACCTTCAAGCGTTTTGCGATCTTGTGCTTGAATTTTAGAAGTCGTGGAGAGTAATAACTCATGAAGTCTGCCAAACACCCATTATGTTCTTTCATGAAGAGAGCTTGGCAATCTGCTATGATGTCCTCGGCATCATACACCAACTCTCTCAAGTCTTGTATTATCAACTTGAGAGTCTCCTTTCCATCCTTTCTCCTCATTGTTTCTGCATCCTTGAGGTAGGTTTTCACGTAGCGCAACTCATCTTTCATTTTGTCAAACTGGTCATCTAGTTCAAGTAGTTGTTGTCCTTCTTCTAAAAGTAACCTCAGCAATTTTTCCACGAGAACGCTAACAACCGCTTCCGCCATTTTCCTGTGCATATTGCTATTCAGCATTGTTTTTATGAAGAAAAAAGTATATTTGAAGAAAGCAAAACTAAGAATATTATATATGTCCCATTTTTATTTTATATTCATTTTGATTGGAAAGCAAAAATAAGAATATTATAAACATAGTTATCAGAATTCTATGATTCGTATCTCGAATTCCGATTCGTATCCCGAATCTTAAGAAAAACGATTCGTATCTATGTAATGAATTTCATTTATAAATGAATCTTAGGATTCATGTATGAATCCTACGATTCGATACTTGTTTCATTGAATCTTACGATTCAAGCGATTCGAATAAGGGAGAATGGCTATAGCCAATAAGCTAATATTAATAATCTTTTTTCTTTTTTCTTTCTTTATTCTCTCTTTCTTTTATCATTTATATTTTTAAAATGTTCTTTAGTAGTTAACGAAACCTCGTAAGAATCTTTTACGGCTTTGATAAGGTTTTAAAGATGAATAAAGAACATGCATTTAACTAAAACATTCGACTGTTCGTATAGTTCTTGTTTATATCTTCTTCTTTTTTTAATCTATTTTGGTTTTTTTTCTTCATGAACACTTTTTTAACTTTAAGAGATATCTTACCGTGTAAAATTGATGGTTTTGATTTTATTTTATTTTTATATTCTGATTTAAAGACGATAAAAAAATCTATATTGATACTTTAAACTTATTCAACTATATGTAATAATATATGTCATGA
The DNA here is from genome assembly GCA_003546025.1 of Camphora micrantha. Classification (NCBI taxonomy): domain Eukaryota; kingdom Viridiplantae; phylum Streptophyta; class Magnoliopsida; order Laurales; family Lauraceae; genus Camphora; species Camphora micrantha. The sequence continues at coordinate 49,446,670 of QPKB01000005.1, read as the reverse complement.
TGTTCTTGATATGATTGTATGATAGACTTGTTATTATATTTATACTACTAAAAATGGAAAAATGGATGGATATGAATAATTACTTTTTTATTTTTATTTTTATTTTTAATTATTTTTATTTTTATTAGAAAAATAAAAAAATCCCATGATTCACGATACGATTCTCGATTCGATTCGATTCATGGGTATGAATGATTTACGATACGATTCCAATTTTGAAAACTATGATTATAAATGTTCCAAAACTAAGGAAAAATTACTTTTTCCTTTATAATGCCAATTGGAATTAGATGAAACTAACTAGGATAATAGCCTTGCATATGAGCCCAATGTGTTAGGAACGTCCAAGGGGTGGGGACATGCACCTTTGAGTGATCGCACTAGTAAAAATCTTGGGTAAATTAGCGAGAGATCCCTGAGTTACATGTTATAAAGTCTCTAGTATACAGCATTATTGTTTAAGGCCTATAGTCCCTTGCACATATGATTAATTCAGACGGTGGTCCCTAAGCATGTCATATCAAATTTTTAATGACTCATTTGCCCTTCTAACCATTTAAATGGGTGTCATGCAATTTAAACCTGGTCTTTAACTCCAACTCATTGTCTTTCCTGGATTATTTTCCAATTTAAATATAGTAAGACGAGTTTTCAATCAAATTTTAAATTTTAAATTAGAGGGAACGACAATTTATGGAATTTTGCCTAGTGTGGCTTGCTTGGTGCTACTTTTTTTGTGTCCCCATCCCCTTCCTTTGGGTGCTTTTGGCTGTTTACATACATATACAACTCAGCTAAATTGATATCAAACTCATCCCAATTCAAAGCAAAGTCAAATAAAATCATAACAAACTCATTTAAATTCACTTCAAACACAAATAATTTCATATTAGATTCAAATAAATTTTTATTAAAACTAGATAAATTCAAACCAAATCTAGTCAGATAATCTCATATCGAAGTGACATAACTTGTTTTCAAACTGGTTATGATTTCAAAAACAGATAAATTCATATAAACTCATATAAACACATGCCAAAGTAAGATAAGTTCACACCAAAGTTAGATAAATTTACAGCAAGCTCAGATAAATTCACTTCAATCCAGTTTAATTCATATCACATTCAGATTAATTCAAAGCAAACACAATTAAATTTATATCAAACTTAGATAAACTTATACCAAACACAGATAAATTTATATAAAAGTCAGATAACACATACAAAACTTAGATAAATTCACAGAAAACTTAAAAAAACTCATTTAAAACCAAGTTGAATAGATTTTAAAGTCAAATAAAATCATGTGAAATCCAGTTAATTTCGTACCAAACCCATATTATTTCATAAGAAACTCAAATAAATTCAGTAAAAACTAAGATAAAATTATGTCAAAGTTAGATAAATTCATTTGAAACCTTGTTTAATTGATAACAAATGTAGTTAAATTGAAATCAAACTCAAATAAAATCATGTAATATACAGATAAATTCATTTAAAGTCATGTTTAATTGATATCAGACTAAGATAACTTCACAACAAGCTTAAATAAATACATGTCAAAGTCAAATAATTCATATAAAACTCAAATAAACTCAAACCAAAACTCAAATAAATTTATGTCAAACTCAATTAAGTTCAAGTCAAGATGATTCGTTTGCTCGAGGTCATTGATGAGTTGATTTTGCTTCTTTCCGCAGTTTCCTTCATCTTCGCTTCTGTAATCTTGATTTTGCATAGGTTTCGAAGTGTATGAGGGTCTCAATGTTCTTAAGCGGAGCTTGTTGGTGACGTATGGAGTACATAAAGAGAGGGCGTTTTTATCTTTTTGACTCATTTAATGTTAAAAGAGGAACGCTGCCTTTATAAGAAAATGTCTTGGACCCCAGGCTATGAAATGTAATGTTAAGGGACCTGCTGCCAAACGCCCTAAAAATCTTATGTTGTAGCTACCATAGAGAAAAAGGGGATGAGATTAGTTGATTGCAGATAGATAAGATCAATAATATTGGCCGAAGTTCATCCTTAAAATTTCTTAATACAGAAGAATTATTTGAAATACCATTCTTTTACTGAAAATCATTAATGTCAGGGTGTTGAAGCCATCGCTGACTCAGCACACGTACAGGAGGGGTTGGGTCGGTGGCGCTATCTAGGGTAGAATATTATTAGGTGTTTTCTTTTCTTATTATGGTTGTGTTTCCTAAATATTAGAACTCTTATTTAGCGGGGCTTCTATTGGTCTTTTATATATTGGTGATTGTAGTTCGGAACATGAGAACACAATAATTGTGTATTTTTTTTATGGGTCACTGATTACGAGAAGATCATGCGAGAAGAGGGTCACGTTCGGTGGATCTTGGAGATTGTGCAGATCGATCAAGAGGTTGAGGTGCGATCAAAATCTTGTGCGTGGGGCAAAAGAGTAGAGATGTGAGCAGTCTGGAGCGTTGTCTAGGTTCAGCCGGCTCAATGGCTAGGATTTGCAAAGGAGTGGAGTGCACCGATCTGTGGAGCCGAAGAAGAGAAGAATCTGGGGCTCATCCGAACTTTGCATCATTGCTGACTATGGAGATCAATGGTGGTCTACTGCAAGGGTCGGAGCAGTACACTTTCTAACTTTTGTACCAATAAACTATGTATTCTAATCACTTTTGATAAAAATAATTGAATAGATAGGTACTTCTTGAAGATTTTGAATTAGCTTTATAAAAACTCTTCAAAAATTTTAAAGTTTTATAAGTTGAGGGGCCGGGCTGGGCCCCCTCGGGCTGGATGAGTCAGGTTAGCTCGGCCCTCAAGACTGCGGGCTTTTTAAAATAGGGTCCTCCCCTACCCATCCCTCGGGCTTTAAGATAAAAAAAAGAAGCCCTCACTTTGAGGGCTTTGCGGGCCGAGCCCCCTAATCAAAGGGCAGGATTGACAGCCCTATTCATAGGGGGTAATATGTGTGAAAAAATTAAATTGACTCAACATGGCTCCATGACAAACAAAAAAAAATAAAGGGGAGCGGAAAAGGGGCATTTTTTAGAATTTCCCAATATATATAACATCAAAAGGGTGTTTCAATTTGAAGATATTAATTAAAGGAGAAAGACTCCGATTTTCATATCTAGCCGAGTGTGTAAATGAGAATAGTAGCGATATCGCAAGCATGGCCAATTTTTTTAAAAAAGGGTACAGCACATTTTAAGGGTTTTTTTTTTTTTAATGTTTTTCTTTGCTTTGTTGCTTATTCTGAGTTTAAGCATGATTATTTCTAAAAAAATCCTTACTTTTTAAAAGTTTTGACAATTTTTGCTTTTTCTTCATATATATTAGATTCTTAAATTCCTTTATAAGATTTTTAAATGATAAAGTAAATGTAAATATTAGAGATGAAAAACATAGAATCTATTTACAATGTCATACAATATCTTCTTTTTAATTTTATAACAAATCCACAACCATATGGTTGCCACTTGCCACCATAGTTACGCTTCATTTTTGGCTAATACATTGTATTATGAGTAACGCTTTAATTGGAATGATATATTCAAAGAGAAAAAACCTACGCATGGCATTCAGATGAGAGTGTCCACGCAAAATAGTTTTATTGCAATACTCGATAAAACCATTGCCCACGACCGCGAGTATACTGCACTGTGGGCCCCACTTAAGCCACACTTTTGACAAGTACATCTATTTTCTCACTTTTATCCCTCCCGTGATCTAGAATCATGACGAGTTTTATCCTCATCGTCTTTACTCATTGTTGGATTGAATCTCAAAAAGAAAAGGAAAAAAAAAAGTATAGATAAAAGACTTTTGAAGTTTAAGAATGTTAAACTGATGGGCCAATGACACGAAACTATCCAAGTGGACCTCATGAGCCAGAATGCATGGTCTGCAGATGCAATCTACTCGCGGGTGAAAGCCTTCCTCATATTGCACAATGCTAAATAAGTTGATAATGGACTGAATAACAATCAAGGCAGAATGATGATAAAACTTTTGATTGATAACTAACTTGTAGTCTCACAAAAATGATCTTAAGTGAGACTGTGACAACAAAAATCTTGTAAAAAAAAACTAAACTGAACCACATGCATACTAAGTATCAAGAGATAAAAATAAGAGCTTTATGTATATACTCCTTAAGGTTTGTATGATTTGTAAATAGGCCCCTGAGGTTTTAGTATTTGCTAATAGGCCTCAAAATCAATAGTCTTCCAACCACCATATGTTTTTAGTACAAAATGACATTTTTGTCCTTTTTTATCCTTATATGTATAATTTCAAAAGCTTGGACTCAATTTTTTTTTTTTATAAAGCATGTAACGTTAATAATTGCCCTTAGTGGGAGAAACAACCCTTCAAATATTCATTTTTTTTTTATCAATACATGGCTCATTTCATTAAATCCAGATTGATTATTACGACAATCAACACATGTACTTATAATCGGTTATAATTTATTGTATCCATACACGACCCACCATTGGATTTATGAAAGTCTCAAAATATTGGGGGTGTAAAAGAAATATTGGGGGAATGGGAAAATGTAAAAAAAAATAATAATAATTAATTTTTAGAATTTGCGAGGGACGCGGTTAGTGGTGTTTGGCTCTATGTAAAAGAAATACTGGGGAAGGAGCAAATGTTGAAAAACTATATTAATTTTTAAAATTTGAGTGGGGAGTGGGAGATTTTAAACTTTTCTTAGATATGGGTGGGGGTTTCAATTCACAGGCCCTTATACCTGGGTCCACCCCTGGTCATGTGCAAGAGAAAGTTATTGAGAGAAATAATTGAGACTTGATATAAAATATGGTATTTTTGTAGATAATAATATACTTATTTTGTTTAATGGATGTAAAGGCAGAGTTATCATTTATGTAAAAATCTAATACAAATCTCATAGTGGCTGTCCATTCTTATTAGGAATATTGATTTTAAGGACATGAAAGGTATTAAAAGGAAAATGTAGTGGCCTATTTATAAATACTAAAACCTAAGGTGCCTATTTACAAATCCTATAAACATTAGGGTGGTATTTACAAAATTCTCTAAACATAATAAAAAGAAAAGCAAGTTTTGGAAGTTACCTTAATTAAAAGGATCCCGATCAAGAGATAAAACGAGCAGCTCGAACGGCCCTCTAAGGATGATTCACCCCTGCACAAAGGACACATGATTAAACTTTTGCACTTTATTTTCTTTTTGAATTAGAGTTTTCTCCAAACCTTGTTCATAACATCTAATTCTTTACTTTTTTTTTGTGCTAGAAAAAATGACAATAACTACTGCCTAACATTACTACTTTTATTGATATACACAGAGAATTAGTGGCAAATACTTGACCACATGGCTATTTGTTGTATTCCTAAGAGAATTAATGGTTCAGATCTTGATAAAGGAGCCCACAAAGTCCAACAACTAACCTCAATTGTTCACTTTTGTTTTGCAAATATCTTAAGATTGGTGAATGATCAACGGTTGATATTTGATATGGTGGCTGTTCTTAGTAATCCTAAGAACTTGTATGATTCAGATTATAGTTTAGGGCCCTACCATTGGCAAAGAATGAGAAAAATTGGACTCTGTGATACAAATCCAAAATCCAGTTAACTAATGGTTGGTGCATCAACGGTTCAGAGTCTTTCTTCAATTTTTTGAGATTTGGTACTACAAATTGACCTCATAACAGTGTTTTTCAAAGAGGATTAACGGTTTTGATCTTTTGTTTGGGGCCCACAAATGTGAAAAATGTGGATCAAACTATACAGGTTTTTTTTTTTTTTTTTAGAATATCTAAAATTATAAGATCATCCAACGGTTTAAATTTGTACATGTAGCCGTGTTTGACCCTATGAATCTATTCAATGGATTAGATCTTGATTTAGGGGCCATAAATCAGGGCAAAAAGAAGCAAACAAACTGCCTTAAGTTACCGTGTGTTTCACTGTTTGAGCGCTGAGTCTATCCGCTTAAGTGCAAAATGTCTGTTTGAAATATGGTGGTTTTGTTGGCCCTACAAAATAGACATATATTGTCTTTAACTCCATTACAAGTGGGCACGGTAAAAGTAGTTGCTAAACAATTAGTATTCTCTTTTACTAGATAGGAAGGGAAAATTGGAGTTTTGGCAGGATTCGGAAACTCTTTCCCCGTGTCAGGGATCCATGTAGCCAAATATCATTGGCGGCCTCCTCTCCTAGACCTAGTGCTTGCTACTAAACGAGATCATCAAAGGCTGAAATTTGATTTTTTCTAATTATTTTTGTTCTTATTTGAAAAATAGGCGGAAAAAATCCTAATTCTTGGGCCCATAACAATAAGAAAATACAAAAACAGGACTAGTAGTTTGGCAACATGAAACAATCAATTACATTGATGTAATCTAATGATTCTAAAGTTTTTTCTCAAAGGACAGATAGACTTTTTGTTTTGGGACTTTAAAGAGGGTTAATGATTTGGATCTTGAAAATGTAGGCCACAAATTAAAAAAATGCAATTCTAAAGGTCCAGATGTTTCACAAAATTCTCACAATCTGTGGTTATCCAAGGGCTGAAAGTTGGATAGACAAATCAGACCATGATTCTCGGACCCAAAAAATATATATAAAAAAAATGTGAAAAAATAGACTGGAGCTTTAGGGACATGAAAACGGTCAATTACATTAATGTAATCCAACGTTTCTAAATTCTTTCCAAGGTTTTTCAAAATGTTTGATGAGTTTAGAAGTGGAATATGACCCTCGGCCTCTAACCATTTTTGACCATTTAAAAAAGGTGAATAGTTTGGATCATCAAAATGGGGCCCACAGATTTAAAAAATGCAGATCTAATAGTTTGGAGTTTTTCACAATATTTCACACTTCGTGATGATCGAATGACTTAAACTCTATTCCCCTAGCCTTTTTATTCTCTTCAAGAGGAGGAATAGTTTAGATTGTAATCTTAGGGGTGACAAAAATAAAAAAATTGAAAAACTGAACTGCCAAAAATGAAGCTGTAACCGTCTAGAGTTTTAACAAATTCTCACAATCGGTGATAATCTAATGGCTAAAATTTGATTGCCTAGCCGCTTCTGTTCTACTTTAGAGGATGAACAGTACAGATCGTGATTCTCGGGCCGGACAAAATTAAAAAAGACAAAAAGATGAACTACCAAAATTGAAAAAAAAAAGGAAAAATGAAGTGAAGTGTTGTCGGGCCAAACATCAGGTGAAACTGCGTTTTTAAGTATATGGGTAGATAACTCTCGGTTTGCTAACATGACACTAATCAGTTATGATGTCCTTTCTTTAAAGAAAATCATTTATGAAAAAATAAAAAAATAAAAAATGACACGTTAAGAAAATTGGGAAAATCAAAAAATAAAAAATAAAAAAATGATTTCAATCTTTTGAAATTGATGTCCATAATAACCCCCTAAGCAAAGTTCCCTGAGACAAAATATAAATAAATTGAAAGGAGTTAGTTTATAAATAAATAAAAAAGGATTGACCGATGCCAATACCTTTCAGCACGGCCCCTGTACATACGGATCTGAAGCATGGTAGCCAATTCCGTTTCGTTTCGGCTAGAATGGATGGAGTTTTTCGCTCCGGTTCTTCGGCCAAAACAAAATAGGGGTAAAAAAAAAAAATCAATTTGAATTCCTGTCCTTTCTGGTTGTCATTTTTGGTCTATTCCAGTCCACTTCGATTTGTAGCACAATTTTTACTACTTTTTTTTTTTTTTTTCTCTCTCAATATCGATAGCAAGAAACATACATGATTTACATTTTATTTATATTATTCTATTTTTTCAATATATGTATATATATATATATATATTTTTTTTTTTTGTTTTTTCAAAAATCTAAATACGATGAACTCAACATAAAGGCGATCATAACCTTTTTTATTGTAAACCTTTTTTTTAATAGCTATGTTATTTGGATGGCTCTAAATAACAGTAGAGATACCAAATAAGACCCTGGATAGGATGCAATTAATGATGAACTCTACATAAAGGCCATAGTCACTTTGAAATTAAAATCCCTCATCTTACGAGTTATGGGGAAGTGGATCCCCTAAAGCCCAGGATCCGCTAGAAATCCTTGAAGCTCCTCCATAGGGCCTTTTGTTTTAAAAATCTATAAATTGGTAAACAGAAGTTACCCGTATAGCATGGATCATAATAAAATTGACGTCTAATAAAAGATAAGCCCATCATCAACTTGATCACATATGAAATGATACATGAATAAATAAAAATTTGTGTTTTATACATGACTGATGTGATAGTGGGCCAAGGCCATTAGGCCAACTATTGCGGTGAAAAGAAGAGTATTTGTCCTGTTGAGGGGTTTAGATTTTCAACAAGACAAGGCACCACTTATGATTTCAACAAAACAAGGCACCACTTATGAGCCTTATGCTTTTCTTTTCTTTCTTCTTTTTTATTTCCTTTCTCGGGGTATAAGCTCTCTATAAAGACTTTTAGGTTGGTATATCATGAGTTTAGGCGGCCTGCAAACATGGTGTGTCAAACTGGATTTTGACTAGAGCTTGTGGCACATATGTTCAAGTAATATGAATTAGAAAAAATTAGTGTTAAATCACGTGCAGGACTCCCACCGCCAAAAGGGCATCATCCAAGACGGAAAAAATAAAATCTTTTCTCACAAAATAAAATAAAATAAAATAAACAACAAAAACATCTTATAATAAGGCCCATCCATGATCCATCAAAAGTGCCTGATGCAAACCAGTGCTGCAAATTTGCCCTATCTAATTGAATACGGATTTAGTGAGGCTTTAAACCCCGTGAGTGGATCAATTATTCTCCGCCACGTAATCGTGGGAGCTAACCATGAGTCAAATCCTAGCGATCCCTATTCAATCTGATTTTATACTTGTCCATCTTCTATATTTGGATTGAGATTTGAGTCCACTTAAACAAGAAGTAAAGTTTAAAGTACTAAAATCAAGGGTTGGAATGATATGATTGAAGTGATATTTTTCTCAAAGGCAGAAACACACATAGTACCCTTCTAATTACCCCTATCTTAGATACAGGGGCACATACCTTTCTATATACACATCACACGTGGCATCCTTTAAATTACTTTATCTTAAATATGTAATTGAGGGGCACTTCTCACTTGGATGCCTTGGGATTTACTTGGGAAGGACAACCTTCCCTTACCCCCAGCCCCCTCATTTAGGTGGCCTGCAAACATGGTGTGTCAAACTGGGTTTTGACTACAGCTTGTGGCACATATGTGCAAGTCATATGAATTAGAAAAACATTAGTGTAAAATCACGTGCAGAACTCCCACAAATCGCATAATCAAAGTCGGAAAAAATAAAATATTTTCTCACAAAATGGGAAAAAAAACAACAAAAACATCTTATAATAAGGCCCACCCATGATCCATCAAAAGTGCCCAATGCAGACCTGCAAATTTGCACTATCTAATTGAGTCTGGATAAGGCTATTCCCCACGGTGACAGTGGGTCAAATCCCTTAAAGAGGATCCCGATTCTATTTAATTTTATAATTGGTCCATCTCCTATATTTGGATTGAGATTTGAGTCCACTAAAACATACACTTAAACAAGAATTAAAGTTTAAAGCACTAAAATCAAGGGCTGGAATGACATGCTTGAAGTGATATTTTCTCAAACCCAAATAAACACATTGTGCCCTTCTAATTACCCATATTTTCTATATAAACACCACACATGGCATCCTTCTAATTATTTTATCTTAAACATGTAATTGAGCGGCCTGGCTGCCTTGGAATTCACCTGGGCAGGCCACCTTCCCGTTCCGACGGCTTCGCCTCACCTAAGGTCTTCTCTCACCAGATTAAAGGGTTACTTACCGCATCCCAGCACCCGTCAGATGGGGTACAAAAAAATTAAAAAGAAGACATGCAGCCAAGTGGGAAATAAAAAATTGGGGCGTGCTTTTAAGCAGGACATTTAAATAGAAAAAACTTAATTAGAAAAAAGAAAAGCAAATGTGGAGACACAAATCCTTTCATAGAAAAGAGAGAGAGAGAGAGAGAGAGAGAGAGAGAGGGCTACAAAATGAAGAGAAAATTTAAAACTCACTTTCAAATGTTGATCTTTATAGGACTACCTCCCACAACTTGTTGAATGTTGGTGATTGAAGGTCTCTACAATAGCATCATCAACAATTAAAAGAGGAGGAAATGAAAATGCAAGATAAATTATTAGAGCAACTTGAAAGTCAAAGCTTACAAAATGAAGAGAAAAATTGAAACTCACTTTCGAATGTTGATCTTTAAAGGACTATCTCAGTATCTTCCATAGCAGGATGAATGTTGGTGATTGAAGGTCTCTACAACAGTATCATCCACAATTAAAAGAAGAGGAAATGAAAATGCAAAGATAAACTCTTAGAGCAACTTGAAAGTCAAAGCTTACAACACGATGCTCCTTACATTTTCTCTCACGGAGCACTGTGTGAGGAACACAAATGCAAAGAAAAATACAGAGACAGCGGATAACAGAGAATGGGGTAATAATTGAGGAAGAACGAAAGAAAGTTTATACAGCAGAACATACAAAAAGGGCATCGAAATATAAAGCCATAGGGCCTATAGCTTTTAATCTTGATGTGACAACAAAAAAAAGTTGTCTGTGGACTGTGGGTAGTAATGTACATTTGAATGGAATATCAGTTGGGGCCACTTCCAATTCCAAACTGAAAACAAGACACCACCTATAGAAAATCATCCCGGCCATTGTATTTTGGACACATCAGACCCAGATCATTTCATGTGGGAAATATCTAATCTGATCACTTCCGAGAAAAAAAAAACAAAGAGAGATCAATCATCTCGGGACATATTATTGGAGAGTATCAGATGTTGGTACAAGTCTTGCTGATGAAAAGCTAAAATATTATCTTGAACACACAGTGATCGGATGTGATATGAATTGTAAAAATATAGATAAAATTCAGAGAAGCTTTTCTTTTTTTTTTTCCTTCAACAATGATCCGATCTGATATTTATCTACTACTAATTACTAAAGCCCTTTCGTTTTCTTTCCTAATGATCCGATATGAATTCTTAATCTAAAAAAAAAAAATTGTAGTTGTCATAGACGACCTACAAAAGTCAAGGTCCCGGACTAAACGGATGGACAGTATTTACCGTAGAAACTGATATTTTCCCTCAGTCACACATCATAAAACGAAGCTGTGGGCCCTACGGCATTGAAGCGACATTTCTGGTCCCGGACTGAAAAAAATTGCAGTTGTCATAGACGACCCACAATAGTCAAGGTCTTGTAAAACAGGTGTCGGCACGAATCACATGTGGATGATGTGCTGTCATGTGAAATATAATATATTAATGTGCCGTGGGCCACATAGGCCACTTACTTAATCCCAATATATGAGTAAATTAGCGAAAGATCCCTCTTATTGGTCTTTCGATCTAACGACTTTTTCTCTAAGACCTATGGTCTATATACAGCTATACATAGTTTGGTGAGAGGTCCTCATATATGCTACATCAGCCATTTTCATGACTTATTTGCCCTTTTAGCTTTTTACGCATAAAAATTTGAATTGCAAAATTTTACATCTTTTAGTCTCCCCTTCTATCTGGGGCTATGTAAAACCCTAAAGTCTTCTTCGATCGATTGGAGAGAAACTAGTTCGACTCGGTGCTTTCCGGTTTCGCTCTGTGCGATAACTCTCCGGAGAAGATGAGAAGAGTTGTAGAGGAGATCTCTGATAGGCCACATAGACTCGTTGGAGTCGAATAAGAGAGAAGTAGTCTAGGTTCTTTGTTTTGTAGAGTTTCAAGTACTTATCTCAAGGGTTGTAAAGTTCCATTGCATCTCTCTTGTCTCGGTTTGCATGATCAAAAGCACGTGGCCTTTTCTCCCATGATCTTGACAAGTGGCAAATAGGGAAAGAGATAGGAGAGATGTTGGCTTAATTTTAACCAAGCTACAAGAGGAAGATAGAAAAGGGGAAGATGACGGCTGAGTTTTTGCACGTGATCGGCTATGATGCCCATCATCCCCTCAGTCCGTATGCCAGCAAATTTGTGTTGGTCAAGACTCAGATAAATTTATTCGCAAATCAGAAAAGTTGTTTAAAACTCAGATAAATTTGTTTGAGTTTTGCCAAAAGTTAAGATAAGTTTTCAGAAAACTCAGATAAATTTACAGTTTTTCTGAGTTTGCTGTTAATTTATCTGCTCGGATAAATTTGTGTTGGTCCAAACTCAGATAAATTTGTTTGTAACTCCAAAAAGTTGGTTAAAACTTAAATAAATTTATCTGAGTTTTGCCAGAAGTTAAAATAAGTTTTCATAAAACTCAGATAAATTTACAGTTTTTATGAGTTTGCTGTTAATTTATCTGCTCGTATAAATTTGTGTTGATCCAGACTCAGATAAATTTGTTCGCAACTCAGAAAAGTTGTTCAAAACTCAAATAAATTTATCTGAGTTTTGCCATAAGTTAAGATAAGTTTTCAGAAAACTCAGATAAATTTACTGTTTTTCTGAGTTTGCCGTTAATTTATCTGCTTGGATAAATTTGTGTTGGTCCAGACTCAGATAAATTTGTTCGAAACTCAGAAAAGTTGTTCAAAACTCACATAAATTTTTTTGAGTTTTACTAGAAGTTAAGATAAGTTTTTAGAAAACTCAAATAAATTTACTGTTTTTCTGATTTTCCTGTTAATTTATCTGATTTTTTGTATATATTATCTAATTTTGTCATGAAGTTATCTGACTTTAAATTAAAGTTCTCTCTGTATTTATATGAATTTATCTGTCTTTTATGTTAATTAATCTCTGTTTGCTGTCAATTAATCTGAGTGTGACTTCCATTTATCTGAATTTGAAAGTAAGTTATCTATGCTTGCTGTGCATTTATATTAATTTGATCTGCACTTTTTTTAACTTTGATGTGAGTTTATATGAATTTATCTGTGTTCGAGATCATAACCAGCTCAAAAAAAAGTTATGTACCACAAAAAAAAGTTATATGAATTTTATTTATGTCTTTTGAAATTTATTTATATTTTTTTAAATTTATTTGTAATCTTTTAAAATTTGTTTTTGTCTTTTTAAATTTATTTGCGTTCTTTTGAGATTTATGTGCGTTATTGGTTGCATTGTTTTAAAATTTATTTGCATCTTTTGAATTTTATTTGTGTTTTTAAATTTATTTCAAAATCACATTAATGGTATTTTCATTAATTGTGGCCAATTAAATTGTAGCTGGTCATTATTAATGGCATATCCCACTAATCATGGGATATAATTTATCTTTAAATAGATAAGGGCTTTTAAAGAAATGACAATTTGAACATTTTATATCTTCAAATTTGGAAGAAGGACTTACGACACTATGAAAAGAAAGTGTAGATCTAAGACCATATATAAATCAAATGTTCAGGGACCTCCGCCCAATTGCCTCTAAATATATTCATATAATAGCAACCCTCCCTTCGATTATTGCAGTACATGTCAAGAGTCCACAAGTAGATGTCATGAGTTGGCGGGAATAATATTTTGGGTTTTTTTCACCATTAGCTGTTAGTTTGTGTCGATGGTGGTCGAATTATGTTTTTAAATTAGGGCTGGCACTGGGTTGACTCGTCTGGATAGTTTTGAGTCTGAGTCAGGTCTAGGCCCGGATGGTAAAGGACATGTACCGGTTTAAAACTCTTATATATTTTTACACTATTCATATGTATATATATATATTTTGGAAAAGATGATCGTCTATTCATAAATAATTGGAGAATGATACAACATGATTACTAAATACAAATCCTTTGTTGCTACAAAATGCTCTACACAATCCAACCATTCTCCGACCCATACGCAAGAAGAAGGGCAAACCGCCCCTGGGTGAGGGTGATATTTTGGAGGTCCCCTACCGTGCTTCAATTTAAAGTTGGATCATTCATGGGCTCACCATAAAAAAAAAATTATTGAGTGTTTTACTTACTTTTTTTTTTTTTTTTTGTGTAAATACATGACACACTATTGAAGTAATATGATCCTTCTTATTTATCATTTTCTTCACAGACTAAAGTCAAAGTCAAAGGAAAAGGGAAAATTTTACATATTTGTATTTTCATTTGAAGTAAACTTATTCCAATTTATCGTGAAAAAGATTAGAATAATCTGATGGGGTTGATACACGTTTATTTTATATCTTTTTTTTGGCTTAAAGGATGATTCCATTAAAAAAAAAAAAAAAAAAACAGCACCAAACAAAGCTGAGAACAACCATAAATAGGAAGAAATCAAGGACACCCAACAATAGAACGAACAACCGGCCGAATCTACCCAAAACAAAGCTCTTCTATACAAATTTCCATTTCTAATTTCTGAAGATGACTGTGAAAGATTAAATTAAATAGAGCCATATGCCATGATTGTGAAAGTTTAAATTAAATATTAGAGCCATGTGTCATAAAAGTGAGATTCGTTTTAAACGGCAAACACCGGATTATAATTTATATCAGTGTAATTGGGAAACTAAAAATAGTGCGGCCCATATGGCATCTACAATGATCTTATGATTTAAGGTCATGAAATGGATCTATGATCATCCACACTGGCCGTGTTTCCCTAGTATGTGATGACCATATTCTCAAGGGTTCAGATTCGCTAGCCGTCCAAAGGATTTCGACTCAGCCTAACATTGTTGTCCGAGAAAAAAAAAAAAAAAAAAAAAAATATATATATATATATATATATCATATGGCATTGTGGGCCATTAGACTTTAGGATTAACTGCCTGGTATCAATGCAAAAGCCCTTGATTGAATGGCCATGATAATTTTACTCTTGTGTCTTCTGAAATTTAGGGCACTGTTGGAGCAAGTACCGTTTGGTGAATGTTCTGATCAATGAATGAAGCTGCCTACCATATATTATCAAGCGTTGGCCCAGGCACAACCTTCTAAGAGGTAAAATAAGTCCAGGAATATGCAATATAATTTTGGTATCCATGGACCAATGTCTTTCTCAAGACCCAAATAGATCTAAATGGCTTTGGTTGACTCACAACATGTAATATAAATGGGCCTAATCTGCTACAAATGGGGTACTCTAGGTATGACTTTCGTGATCCATGTCTTGATCAGAAACATATACTGGGCCCTCTAACTAAAAGGACTGGGCTCAGACAAGCTTGCAGTCCACGTTCTAGTAAAACATACGATTTAATGTTGGATCAAATTTGGGCCTACCTTCAGATTGATGATATGTGAAACCTTTAATTCACTCCCTCTTCCTCTTCTTCTGATTAGTCTTCCTCGACAGTGAGAATGGGTATGAGCAGTTTAGATTTATAAAGGTGGAGGCCATTTAGGACTCTAAAAATACAGTTTTGTGGATGGCAGCAGAATTCTCAGAAATTCATTATATTTCATCAAAGTGAACAATAATATTTATATAAGACACGACAAAAGAATAAGCACAAGTGCTTGACTAATGCCACCAGAAGTATTATCTTCTTCATTCCCCAAATGGCCAAATTACATTGCCTTCAGTACTCATATGCCTAATGTAAGAGTACTCATATGCCTAATGTAAGACCAGCAGATACCATCCCACAAACTTAAGCTGATAGATAGAAGGCCCAAACAGGTATATGAAGGCCTGTGAGAACCATTACTTAGACGATGTAGGATATGAGACTTTCCAAACACTCTCCCTTACGTGCAGACCCAACAGATTTTATGTATGTGACTGCCACATGGGCTACCCAAGAACGACATAAACTGGCTTTGATACCATGTAATTTTTTAGCTGCCCAAGTTGGGATGTTTTTCTCGAATGATTGCTAGAATCTTTAAATTGGGAAAGGAAGCGGCTCCAGCCACATAGATGTAATTTCTTTGGGATTTTTGAGAAGCATGGGCATCCTGGGGAAAAGGGTCTCGGGCCTGAAGCCCCCACTCATACCAAGAAGAAGCTTAAAGATTTTTTTAAGAATACCCCCAACAAATTCTGCAAATTTATATATATATATATATATATATATATACTTTATGTTTGCCCATTCCCAATATTTCTTTTACATAAAACCCCCGATGGTCAATTTCCTGGGTCCGGCCTTGCTAAGCCACAGCTCTTTCAGGTAATTGAAGAGCTAACGTGGGATGATTCAATTCTTTGACCGGCATTTCACTCATAATGACCTGGAAAATGATGAATGAAAATCAAAGATATTGGAACTCTGAGGACACCCTCATTATCAGTTCCTCCAAATGGTTTATGGTTTCAAATCCCAAATAAAGTTATCTAAAAGGTCACAGGTTTTTTAACTGACCAGCTTTGATCTGTGCAGGCCCTTTCACATTCTCAATTCCCCGTGATTTAGCACCAACACCAATTTTACTTTCATCAACCCTTTATCAACTGTTGGATTGAATGTGAAAAAAAAAAAAAAAAAAATGTAGTTAAAAGACCACTAAATCAAGGCTAGGATGATTCCAAGGGCCTGATTTTATGGCTGACCCTCATCAAGGAGACCTTTCAAAGTACTTCACCCCACTGATTAGTAAATATCAAAGTGGCCGGACTGAAAATGAGAAGTATGTGGTGTAGAACATACTTCACAGTCCTTCTTTTGGATACCTACGTCAAAGTTATAACTGTCACAAACAAATACAAGCCCCTATAGTTTCTTATTTTAATCCAACAAGTCTAATCCAGAGCAAGTACCTAAATGCACCATAAAATTACATATCCATTTACAGAATGCCAGAATGCCAATATCAAGGATAGCAGCTGAGGACATTACATAATGTTATTACTCTTTTATTTTTCCTACTGTAAGGGGTTTTTCCTGTCATAGGTCTGTGAAGGGCATTTTCTAATTGTGCACTGGGTGTTTAGATTTTGCGGCCCATTTCATCCCAGGGCCCATTATATATTGATCAGACCATTGAATAAGAGGACCCCAGGTACTTGCAGGCTTTACCTGATAGAATGAGGACCCAGTAGCAGTAGGCATTCATCTAGAGCCTATAAAATGGATGGTCAATGTATATATGGGCTAGCTTTAATTTTTAAAATCCAACTCTTTCAGTATTTTTATCAACTGAAATTTCTTATAAATTCATCTTTTCTGATTCGATTTTTAAAAATAAAAAAATAACGTATGGTATTCTTCTTTTAGTAAAAAAAAAAGAATTGATTCATGATGAAAGTTTTCTATTTTTAAAGTGAAATTCTTTTCTAAAAATTAAGTTCTGACATCACTTCAAACTAGCAATGAATTTCAATTGGGATCCCAAATATGCTCCCAAATAAAAGTTGCACCCATCTCTCCCGATCCCTATTATTGACGCGAGCATTTGGTTTTCTATATCGACTATGAATTTTAGTTCATAGTGTGGCATACTAGAAAGGCTACATAAAGTGATTTTTTTTTATTATTTGTAAAAACCTTCTATTTGAGATACTTATATGTTTCTCAAAGAAATCACAAAAATGGATGGTCAATGACAGAGGGTTAAGATGATTTAAGGCACACCGTATTATCAAACGTTGAACCCTGCACAGCCCTATTTTGAATAGTAAAAATAAGCTCAGGAATGTACAAATATTCCCACAAATTTGGTATGCATGGACCAATGTCTATTTCAAGCCCAACTAGATCGAAATGGCTTACCCAGCTGGCTTGCAATATGTAAGTCTGACAAATGGGCTTATTATGCTGCAAACGTGGTGGCGTAGGTCTGACTTGCAGCACCCACGACTTGATCAGAAACGAGCACTGGGCCCTATAACTAGAAAGGCTGGCCTTGAAAGTCAATTTGGTCTTACTTTCAAATTGATGATGCGTAATCTTGTGAAACTGCAAATATTTATTACATTGAGAATGGATAAACACCACCACATTAGTCAGTTTACAATAGAATAAGAACAAGTGCTAATAAGAAATACACAGAAAAGATGAGTTCTTCTTTGTGTGGGGGTATTTTACCAGCTCGGGTCCTGACGCAGCTCGGCTGATCCATCCCGAGATCGGCTCCTGGGGGAGTCCCGCTTCGACTAAGGGTTATCCACCCGAGACTTGGGGATGCATTGTGAAACGGGTGCCGAGGTCTACCTCTGCAGTGGTTAGCCGGGTTCGGCATCTTGTCAATCTACAATTAATAAGGGCATGTCCTGGTTCAGACGAACGGGATGGGCGCCGAATACGGAAGAAGCGTGGACTTCATTCCGACATCACATCAGCAATCATGTGAAAGGTCAAGGTATGGTCTGACAGGACATAACCTCTACCTACTTCCATTTATGGGAAGAGTATGCCCCGATAGGACCGTACGTCTACCTACCTCCACTCAGGAAAGGTCTGAGGATACCCAACATATATAAGTGGGCACAGCACAGAACGAAGGAGGTAAGCAAAAAGTAAACTCCCATCCCTCTTCACTCCTGCTCCCTTTGTTTAGTAACAAGACTAATTTAGGCGTCGGAGTGCCTTCGGCTCTCCACGGCCAGGGCCTCTAACCTCTTTCTTCTTCTCAGGTCAAGAGGACACTGGCAACATGGAAAAGCATATCAAACAAGGTTTTAAGTAAGGGGGAAGCTCCTCATAGCTTAGCCCAAGACTCAACATGAGTGGTTCATCTTTCTTCTTTTCTTCCATCTCCTCCTTCAGGCGTTGTGCTATTCTCCTCCATTCATGGACCGAATCACCTTTTCCAAGCATCATTCCACCCACCACCTTGATTGCCAAAGGGAGCCCTCCGCATCTTGCAACAATCTCCTTGCCAAAGCTCTCTAGATTAGGATTCGGACACCTACCTCCATCCCTTGCAAATGCTATTTTAGTGAACAAGGACCAACTATCATCATCTGAAAGAATTTGGGGACGGTTTATGTGCCTGTCAATAGCACCCATTGATTTAGCCACATCTTCGTTTCTTGTCGTAACAATTACACAGCAACCATTCCTTTTTGGTAAAGCAGAGTTCAAACTATTCCACCAAGACATCTCATTTTCCCAAACGTCATCCAAAACCACCAAGTACTTCTCATCCTCCACCTCTAGCTTACTCTTAAGTGTTTTCAATAAGTCCATGACTTCTTTCCCTTTCAGACATTCTTCTCCAACATTCATTTTAGTCAACATCCTCTTCAGTAGGTCTTCCAATTCACATTGTTGGGAAACAGTTTCAAATATTATGCATTTAAAAGAGTGTTTTATGGTATCCCTATTGCATATTTTCTGAGCAAGTGTGGTTTTGCCTATTCCACCCATACCAACTATTCCAATCACAGTTGGGGACCCGTCTGCCTCTAGGATCAATTTTTCAACGTCTTTCGATCGTTCTGTTAATCCCACAATGTCAGTCTCTTCCATTAGAATGGGATAGCTCAATGGTCGACTTTTGCTACTTCCTCCTATGCTCGTAATGGAAGTAGGGGACATGGGAGCCAAGTAGCTTCTCATTCTTTCCTTAACCTTGTCAATTTCTTGATTTGTTACCTTCAAGCGTTTTGCGATCTTGTGCCGGAATTTTAGAAGTCGTGGAGAGCAATAACTCAAGAAGTCTGCCAAACACCCATTATGTTCTTTCATGAAATGAACTTGGCAATCTGCTATGATGTCCTCGGCATCATACACCAACTCTCTCAAGTCTTGTGTTATCAACTTGAGAGTCTCCTTTCCATCCTTTCTCCTCATTGTTTCTGCATCCTTGAGGTAGGTTTTCACGTAGCGCAACTCATCTTTCATTTTGTCAAACTGGTCATCTAGATCAAGTAGTTGTTGTCCTTCTTCTAAAAGTAACCTTAGCAATTTTTCCACGAGAACGCTAACAACCGCATCCGCCATTTTCCTGTGCATATATATATTCCTATTCAGCATTGTTTTTATGAAGAAAAAAGTATTATTTTGAAGAAAGCAAAACTAAGAATATTATAAATGTCCCATTTTTTTATTTTTTTTATTCATTTTGATTGGAAAGCAAAACTAGGAATATTATAAATGTTCCAATTTTATTTTTTATTCATTTTGATTGGTTGATGTGCAAAAATTATGTTTTCCATAATTATAATGCCAATTGGAATTAGATGAAACTAACTAGGATAATAGCCGTGCATATGAGCCCAATGCGTTAGGAACGTCCAAGGGGTGGGGACATGCACCTTTGAGTGATCGCACTGGTGAAAATCTTCTATTGCAGCTACTATAGGGAAAAGGGGGATGAGATTAGTTGAGTGAAGTTAGATAAGATCAATAATATTGGCCGCAGTTCATTCTTAAAATTTCTTAATACAGAAGAATTATTTGAAATACCATTCTTTTACTTAAAATCATTAATGTCAGGGTGTTGAAGCCATCGTTGACTCAGCACACGTACATGAGGGGTTGGGTCGGTGGCGCTATCTAGGGTAGAATATTATTAGGGGTTTTCTTTTCTTATTATGGTTGTGTTTCCTAAATATTAGAACTCTTATTTAGCGGGACTCCTTTTGGTTTTTTATATATTGATGATTGTAGTTCAGAACATGAGAACACAATAATTGTGTGTTTTTTGTGCGGGTCACCGATTAAAAGAAGATTAGGCGAGAAGAGGGTCACGTTTGGTGTATCTTGGAAATCTTTGCATAGATCATGGATCACGTGTAGATTGACTGAGTCAAAATCTTGTGCGTGGGGTGAAAGAGTAGAGATGTGGGCAGTCCGGATCGTTGTCTGGGTTCCGTGACTCAATGGCTAGGATTTGCAGAGGAGTGGAGTGCACTGATCTGCGGTGCTGGAGAAGAAAATAATTTGGGCTCATCCGGACTCTGCATCATTGCTGACTATGGAGATCATTGGTGGGCCACTGCATGGGTCGGAGCAGTACTTACTTCTTGAAGATTTTTAATTAGCTCCATAAACTTAGGGCTGGGCCGGGCCCCCCCGGGCTGGATGAGTGAAGTCTTAGTTTGGCCCTCAAGATTGCGCGCTTTTCAAAATAGAGCCCTCCCCTACCCGACCCTCGGGCCGGCTTTAAGACAAAAAAAGAAACCCTCGCTTTGAGGGCTTTGCGGGCCGAGCCGAGCCGGACCCCCTAATCAAAGGGCTGGATTGACAGCCCTATTCATGAGGGGTAGTGTGTGTGAAAAAATTAAATTGACTCAAAATGGGGTCCTTGACAAAAAAAAAAAAAAAAAAAAAAAAAAAAAAAAAAAAAAAAAAAAAAAGAAAAAAGGAAAGGGGAGCGGAAAAGGGGTATTTTTTAGAATTTCCCTAATTATATAATATCAAAAGGGTGTTTCAGTTTGAAGATATTAATTAAAGGAGAAAGACCCTGATTTTCATATCTAACCGAGTGTATAAATGAGAATAGTAGCCATATCGCAAGCATGGCTTTTTTTTTTAAAAAAAAAGGGCACGGCACCTTTCAAGTTTTTTTTATTTTATTTTATGTTTTTCTTTACTTTGTTTCTTAATCTGAGTTTAAGCATGATTATTTCTAAAAAATCCTTACTTTTTAAAAGTTTTGACAATTTTTTACTTTTTCTTCATATATATTAGATTCTTGTAATTCCTTTTATAAGATTTTTAAATGATAAAGTAAATGTAAATATTAGAGATGAAAAACATAGAATGTAGAGGATTTTACTGAAAAATTCTCATTTCATGGGGGTTGTATGAAATATTGCATCTTAACTCACGCAGCACGAAAGTATTCCTCTCGTAGTTATCGGGAGTGACGCTGGCGTCGCGTAATTAGAGATGAGCGACGCTAGCGTCACTCCTTTCAAGTACTCGTTTGTGCTGAGAGGCATTATTTCGTGCAACACCCATGTAATGGAAATTTTCCAATAAAATCCTTTAGAATCTGTTTACTATTTTCCAGTAAATTCTTTTTAATTTGATAACAAATCCCCAACGATTTGGTTGCCACTTGCCACCATAGTTATGCTTCATTTTTGGCTAATACATTGTATTCTGAGTAACGCTTTAATTGGAATGGTTTCCTCAAAGATAAATAACCTACACATGGCATTCAGATGAGAGTGTCCACGCAAACTAGCTAGTTTCATTGCAATGCTTGATAAAACCATTGTCCACAACCACGAGTATATACTGCACTATGGGCCCCACTTAAGCCACACTTTTGATAAGTACATCTATTTCCTCACTTTTATCCCTCCCATGATCTAGAATCATGGCCAGTTTCATCCTCATCAACTTTACTCATCGTTGGACTGAATCTCAAATAGAAAAGGGGGAAAAAAAACCTATAGCTAAAAGACTATTGAAGTTTAAGAAAGTTAAATCAAGGACTAGGATGATCTGATGGGCCAATGGTAGGAAACTATTCAAGTGGACCTCATGAGCCAGAATGCATGCTCAGCAGATGCAATCTACTCGCGGGTAAAAGTCTTCCTCTTATTGCACAACCCTAAATAAATTGATAATGGACTGAATAACAATCAAGGCAATGAGAATGATGATAAAACTTTTGAATGATAACTAACTTGTAGAGTCACAAAAATGATCTTAAGTGAGACAATGACATCAAAAATCCTATGAAAAAAATTAATCTGAACCACATGCATACTGAGTATCAAGAGATGCAAAATAAGAGCTTTCTATATATACCTCCTAAGGTTTGTATGATTTGTAAATAGGGCGCCTCTGAGGTTTTAGTATCTGCAAATAGGCCCTGCATTTTTATTTTAATACCTTCTATGTCCCTAAAATCAATAATCTTCCAACCACCATAGGTTTTTAGTGCAAAATGACACTTTTGTCCATCTTTTTTTTATCATTATATGCACAATTTCAAAAGCTTGGACTCAATTTTTTTATAAAGCACATAACATTAACAATTGCACTTAAGTGGGAGAAAACAACCCTACATATATTCATTTTTTATCAATACAGTGCTCATTTCATTAAATCCAGATTAATTATGACGACAATCAACACCTGTACTTATAATCGGTTATAATTTATCCAATTCATACATGACCCACCATTGGATTGATGAAAGTTTCAAAATACATGATTCTGTTTCATTTATAGGCATGGTAAGAAATATTGGGGAACGTGCAAATGTAAAAAAAAAATAATAATTAATTTTTAGAATTTGCGAGGGCGGTAGTTAGTGGTGTTTGACTCTATGTAAAAAAAATACTGGAGGAAGGGACAAAGGTTAAAAAACTAAATTAATTTTTATAATTTGAGTGGGGAGTGGGAGATTTTAAACTTTTCTCAAATATGGGTGGGGGCTTCAGTCCCCAGGCCCTTATACTTGGGTCCACCCCTGGTCATGTGCAAGAGAGAGTTATTGAGATAAATAATTGGGACTTAAGATAAAATCATGGTACTTTCGTTGATAATAATATACTCATTTTGTTTAATGGATGTAAAGGCAGAGCTGTCATTTATGTAAAAATCTAAGACGAATCTCATGGTGGCTTTCCATTCTTATTAAGACTATTGATTTTAGGGATATGAAAGGTATTAAAAAGAAAAGGCAGTGGCCTATTTATAAATACTAAAACCTTAGGGGCCCATTTACAAATCCTATAAATATTAGAGTGGTATATACAAAAATCTTTAAACATAATAAAAAGGAAAGCAAGTTTTGGAAGTAACCTTAATTTAAAGGATCCCGATCAAGAGATAAATTGAGCAGCTCGAACGGCCCTCTAAGGATGCTTCAACCCTACACAAAGAAGGACACATGATTAAACTTTCGCACTTTATTTTCTTTTTGAATTAGAATTTTCTCCAAACTTTGTCCATAACGTCTAATTCTTTACCTTTTATTTTCTGCTAGCAAAAATGACAATAACTACTGACCAGCGTTACTATTTTCAGGGCAGAACTATAATGCAGCAACAGGCTGCTGGACCATTGTTAAATACATGGGTGGGCATATCTTTCAAGAATCCAAGCCTACCCCATTGAAGTGATGAATATATTAACTGCTACTCAAATCAGTTGGATTGACTAAATCTTGAACATCAAATCAACTTCCTTTACTGTTTTCTTTTTTCTAGATAGGAGGGGAAAAGAGGAGTTTACAAAAGGCGAGTAAAACTAGAGTTTTGGCCGATTTGGAAACTCTTTTCCCGTATCTGTAGCCAAATATCATTGGCCTCCTTCTCTCCAAGCGCTTGTTACTAAAATGATGGTACGACGAACAAACTGCAATGATCCAACCGAAGAAAATTAAAATTTTCTAATCATTTTTGTTCTTATTTAAAAGATAGGCTGAACAAATCCTAATTCTTGGGCCCACAACATTAAGAAAATACAAAAACAGGACTAATACTTTGGCAATATGAACAACCAATTACATTGATGTAATCTAATGATTCTAAAGTTTTTCTCAAAATCTATGATGAGTTAAGAAGAAAAATTTGACGCTGGCCATTTTTGGACTTTAAAGAGGGTCAATGATTTGGATATTGAAAATGTAGCACACAAAGTTCAAAAATGCAAATCTAAAGGTCTGGATTGTTTCACAAAATTCTCACAATCCGTGAGGATCCAACGGCTAAAAGTTGGTCTCCTTTCCATTTTTGTACTTCAAATGATAGACAACGTAGACCATGATATTTGGACCCAAAAAAAAAAAAACATATGTAAAGAAATAGACTGGAGTTTTAGGGACATGAAAAAGGTCAATTACATTAATGTAATCCAACGTTTCTAAATTCTTTCCAAGGTTTTTCAAAATGTTTGATGAGTTAAGAAGTGGAATTTGACCCTCTAACCATTTTTGACCCTTTAAAAAAGGTGAATAGTTTGGATCATCAAAATGGCCCCCACAAATTTAAAAAATGCAGATCTAATAGTTTGGAGTTTTTCACACATCTTTCACAGTTCGTGATGATCGAATGATTTAAACTTGATTCCGATCCCCTTGCCTTTTTATTCTCTTCAAGAGGATGAATATATAGTTTAGATTGTGATTTTAGGGGTGACAAAAATTTAATTTTTTTTTTGAAAAACTGGACTCCCAAATTCAAAGATGTAACAACCTAGATTTTTCACAAATTCTCACAAAGATCTAATACTATGAGATCTTCAACGTCATACACCACCTCTCTGAGGTCTTTCGTTACCATCTTGAGAATATCCCTTCCATCCTTTCTCTTCATCGGTCATCATATCTACTTGCTTGACGTAGATTTGCATGTAGCCTAACTCATGTTTCATTTTATCAAAGTGGCCATCCAATTCAAGTAGTTGTTGTCCTTCACTTACAAGAAACGCTAACACTTTATCCAAGAGAGGTGCCTATAGTAATTGTAGTAAAAGGCTTTAAAGAAAGAAAAGCTTAAAGCATTATAGTAATTGTTGTAATTTTATTGTTTGACAATGCCAACTGAAATAGGTAACACTAATAACTAAGATGATGGCTAACAAGACACCTAGACAATTTTGTGTTTGCAATTTAGCAAATAGAAACAACTACATTTAGTAAGAGAAGGGGGTGTAGATTAGTCGACTGCAATTAGATAATATTTGCAGCCTATAGCTAAGTTCATTCATAAAATTCTTGAATAAAAGAATTCATGAAGCACAGGCATCATCTGTGACAAAATAAGAGTGACACTATCACTATTCTACTGGCAGAAAGTTCACTATGCTTTGTTTGAGTATAACAAAAAAGAAGTATTTGATTTTGCAAATAATAAGGACTGGGCAAAGAATTAGGATTCCGTCAAATCTTAGGATTTTTTTTTTCTATTACTATTACTAATAAGGGGTTTTTATGTAATTCAGTTAAAATATCATTAACTTTCTTTTTCCATGGATATATTTCTGGTCCTAGTTCAGAGTCTATTAGTAGAACCCTTTTTGCCGACCTTAGACTCAGTCATGGCTAAGATGAAAATGAAGATGATGACAATGATGATACAATTTTGTATTTGTAGAATGGTTGTACTATATGACCTGGGTGTTGGACGTAAGGTGTGGCCCACATGACCACATCCCAAGCCTGGTGGGACCTCATTATTGGACGGCCATTCGTATTAAAGGATTGCATCTTATTTTGTTTTTTTTTTTTTTAAATTAAAGTGGACTAGTTATAGGAAAGTTTCCAATCATTAATATTGATTCCTATCAAGGCTAATAAAAGCGGATCTTCTAAAACTTGAACAAGAAGAGGAATGTAATAATTCTCTACTAAATGGTACCGATTGATCATGGCATTAAGGAAGAACCGTCTGATCATGGGTCTAGGTAAACATTTAAATTTCAGCTTTTGTTGTTTAGATCCATCGTGATAATTATATTTTGTGATTATTATAAAATAGAACCAAGTGGTATCAAAGCGAGGTCAATAATGATTAAGTTTGGACGACTGATTTTAGTTTCATCAAATTTGAGCAGATAAAGGTAATTATTAAAATTACCATGAAAGAAGAGGCCAAACCATGAAATCCGAGGGACAAAGGTTAGATCACAATTGTTTGTAACAGAGTCAAGTGAAGTAAAAATGATTTTGAAGAAAGAATAAAATATAAGTGGATTATTATGGTATTTTATTTTCAGTTGTTTGTTATGGAATCTTTTTGACTTTTTGTATGGAAAAATGAAGTTTTTTTAGATTTTAGTGGATAAAGGTAAATTTTTTTTATTTTTTATTTGGAAAAGATGAGGGGAGTTTTGAATAAAGTGCATTTGATGTTACATCTTGTCTGAAAGGAGGCTTTCTGTGAGAACCCCAAGGTTCTCCGTCCCACATCGCCTATGAGGCTGCCCAGAGACTGGGCTAAAAGGTGCGATGCTGGCCTTATGGATTGGACGCGTTTTGGTACCGGTGAGCCGGGCTCCATCAAGTAAAACCGTGCGGGCCGAGGCCCAAAGCGGACAATATCCGATTCATAGTTCTGGGCTGGGTCGTTACACTTTCCTTGACTTTTATTATTTTAGGAAAGTGCCAAACTAGCCCTTAAGGGAAGAGAAAAGGAATAAGACGCATGTGTCAGTGATGGTAAAGGATAAATCCGAGGTTAAAAGCAAAGGAAGAGGATAATCTCTCCACACCACCCCTTTTCACTCTCTCCCAACCCCTTGTTTGTTTAGCAAAAAGTAGTAAAGAAGAGCAAAGTAGGTATGTTGATTTTTTACTTCGGTATGTTTGGATGAAAAACGTGGATTGAGAAGTAAGATTATGATGTGAAAGATTTTTACGTTACAAACAGCACACACATACACACACACACACACACACACACACACATATATATATATATATATATATATATATATGAGCAAGGCTCTCCTAAACTCAAGTTTAGGATAAAATCTCGTAAGCTCATGCTTGTAGGGCCCACCTTTGGTCCATTCAAATGGACCAAACACATGAACCCTCTAAATTGCACATGTCCACCAACTTTAGGTCAGATCCGAATTTACTAGACCGTTGGATCAACTATGTATCAATTCGAATGAACTATTGACCATTAAACTTTTGGGCCCATATGGAGATTATAGAAATCACAGTTGGAGCTGATTTTTTTGCAGAGAGGAAGATTTTAGGGAGTCATTGAAATCCCCCCAACCCCCATCCCCATGTGGGTCATCAGGTGGGCCCCACCACATATTTGAGCTTACCTTATCTTAAACTTGAACTTAGAAGAGCTGGCCTATATATATATAGGAATGTTCATATGCATTCATCCCTCACCATAGGGTGAGAGGCACTCACATAGGAGGAAATATTCTTGTATGAAAGAGAAAGAATCATATATGATCATATGCAAAAGAGAAATGTTCATGTACAAATATCTTGAAACTAGTTCTAGAAATTAGATAGATGGTGATGAAATTTCATTGGTCCATATGGTGAACTGAAGCAAACATGACAACTTAATGATCTTGTCGATGATTTGAGTTAATACCTAATGTAGGAAGGCGAGCCTCACAACCCAATAACACTAGCAATTACTTTACCAAAGGTTAAAAAGAAACAATTAGTTTTGGACCTTCTGCAGAGGGGTGGATGGCAGAGTTCGACTTTCGGCCAGGGGGCCGCACGCACACAGTGGGTCCCACTTTGGGTGCCTAATGCAATCAATTTATATGGTATCATAGAAACTTATTGGACTTGAAAACTAAGAGTTACTTCTTATCTCAATATCTTTATATATATATATATATATATATATATATTAAAGCAATATGATTTGTCTTGCCACGTAGCTATGATGCATATTCAAGGCGCCATGTCATCACCATATTTTATGAAGAAATGCCTCATTTTAAAGCCACGTAATTTTTCAATATGGAACATAGGTTGGATTTCTGAAATTTCTCATCTTTCCTATAAGGTTGTAGACGAAAGACGACCATTCACTTAACTAAATTCAAATCATTTAAATTATCCTTATCTCTCTTAATTTATTTTGCATGTCAATGTCCATCTTCAAATTAAGTTCAAATCATTAAAATTACCTTTATCTCTCTTGATTTAGTTTCAAATCTTCAATGCACGGTGGTGGTGGGGAGCCACCACCGTTGTAGTTGCTTACAAAATTTTTAACTTAATATCTTTCTCATCACAATCAACTTTAAACGTTCCTAAATTTTCTCCAACAATTTTATCAGCATCATCATTCTTCGTAATGAATGCTACAGTTTTTTTTCTTTAAATTTATTCTTTTTCATATTTATACCCAAAAAGTAACTTAAAATTGAATATATCTTTATTTTTGGGGGGCCGTCGTTGCTAGTTTACTAATTAGAAGGAGATGAGAGGGAGAATCCTACTTAAATTAGGAGACTATCATAAGATCTATAAATATATAGGGATATGGTAACTTGCTTCGCTTATATTATTGTCTATCCCTCTCATCAGTTTCAAGCATAGTTGTTAATATCGTTTCGGACCTCATTTCGCTCTGGCCTGCAAAATGAAAAGTTTCGGCTGATTCGGGATTTCGGGAAAACTTTTCGGAATTACATTTCGGGAAAAATATAACATAATATATACATATATAAGTAAAAAAAAATAAAAAAAAGTAATAAATATAGATTTAATCCATTATAGTAATTTTTTTTGGAATTATATTTTGTCAAAAAAAATAAGAAATACAAAATATATGTGTAAAAAAAGTAAAAAAAAATTAATTATATAAAATTCCATTTCGGCCGAAAAGTCACATTTCGGCCGAAATCCCGAATTTCGGCCGAGATTGACCGAAATTCAAACAAAAAAATTTTGGCCGAAATTTCGTTTCGGCCACTTGACCGAAATGAAAAATTTCGGCGGAAATGACCAAAACCAAACGAAATTGATAACTATGGTTGCAAGTTTCAAGCATCAAAGAAGTAGAAGTGAGTTGTAAACTCCACATTAGAGGTTCTTTCTGGCATACTCTACTCCCAATCCTAAGATTGCGCCAGGCATGCATGTGATTTATGCGATTTACGAATTGTGTTCTTCGGATCAAACCGATCCAATCAAGGGGTTGATCCTGTGACTACATTAAAGATTGCATCCGATCTAGCTAAGGGTTGTGTGGAAGGTAGAGAGATGGGGTGAATACTAGGTTTGGGTCTTGAGAGAGAGTGAGAGGCGGGATCCGGAGACTTTGGCAGAGAGAGGGAGGGTATAGGTTCGGGTCTTGAGAGAGAGTGAGATGCGGGATTCAGAGACTTGGCAGAGAGAGGGAGGGTATCCTCGAGTGGGACATTTTATTGGAAGATGAAAGGTTTAAATTGTGTTCCAACCAGTTATTCCAAAAAAAAAAAAAAAATGTGGGATCACTTCCATATTTGATTTACAACTCAGTAAATGACTTTCATCATTCCTATTAACCCGTCCGGCCTCCCAAACAGCCCCTCAGCTTCATTATCTTGTGGTTTATTAGTTCAATAAGAAAAGTGAAATGTTTGGATTATAAACATGGGGCCTATAGTAATGAGAAAAAAAGTGGTTGATGGGCCCCACAAGAATACAATCACTGTATAAGAAGTGTTCTCACGCCTCTTTCACAAGCGGGGTACGAATCACTTTTACACTTGATTTTGTGTGAAGTTTTTAGTTTTTAATTGATTTCATTTACAAACCATTTTCACATTCACACATATGACATTTGTAATTAATTACAAGCAAATATGATGATGCGCAAACTAACGACATTGCAAAATACTAAATTCCTCAAGTTATTTAGGTTTCGTAGAGGCATCATAGTTAGGAGTAGATTACTATTATGAAGGCCCCTCGAAATGTGGCTAACTTGGTGAATATGAAGCTCACTCACTCAAACCTTCCTTTTATGGTAGACTCAATTCCTCAGCAAATCTCAATTAAAATGAGAGAAAATAACCATATATACACAAAAACAGATGATATGTAATACAAAGTGATAAAGAAATTGATACTCACCTTTGAATGTTGCTTTCTAGGACTACCTCCTCACTCCTCAGCGCCGAACGGACGGTGGTGATTTAAGGTTTCTAGAATAACATCATCAAACCACTTCAAAATGAGGAATTTAAATGCAAAATCAATATAATAAGCAACTTAAAAGACAAAATCTTACAAATGCAATGCTGGCTCTCAGAGAGGAGTTGTGTAATACAAATCACGGGGGAAGAGAGAGGGTAATGTTGGAGAAGGACTTAATAACTTGTATTTATAGAATGAGGAGAAATGGAGATTAAGGAACCAAAGCAAAGCATCAGTCCCACAACTCAAGAAAAAGAAATGGTAATTCTGAGGTTAGGGCCACAACTTTCCTTCACACATGACATAGACGAAAAGAACTGGATTCTTCTGATAATCCTGACCATTTGATTCGATTTTGGAAACATAGATTGGATCACTCTTGAGGAAAAGAATAATCTCTTTCTTAAGTTTTGAAATGCTCTACTGGGGAAAGTTTGGATCCTATGAGAGGACAAGACTCGGATACTCCATTGATTGTTTCAAGCCTTCCTATATGGGGCCATGAATTGATTGGTTAAATAGAAAATTTCCTACTTACTTGATGATTATCCAATTTATTGCTTTAAATTAGACCATATAAAAGAACCCAGCTTAATAGTTTTTTGTGTAAATATCTTGAGTGTGTATCCACTAAGGTTTCTAAGATTTGAAAATAGGCTCTTTAGTTTGAGTACATCTCGCTTTTTTGCCCCAAAATAAGTGGCTATGCAACAAACATGAGTTTTTAGAGTGAAATGACTCATTTACCATCTCTATAAATAATTGCAAAAGCCTAGACTAATTTTTCTTTAAAGCTTAGAACATTGATAGTTACTATATATATATATATATATAGTTTAATCCATTTTTATTAATATGAAGACCATTTCAGTAGAACCAAATCGATCATTGTGACGATAAAGACCTATATTTATAATTGACCCAATTCATAGACAGCCCCCCGTTGGATTGGTGAAAGTTTCAAATGACATCGTTAGCTAGGCTTCAAGTGCATGAGTCATGGAGAGAAGCTGGGGGACTTAGATAAAATAATTATATTTTTGTAAATAAATATGACATACTCATTATTGTTTATTGGATGGAAGGTGTTAAAATGAAAAGGCAGAGATTTATCACTAAATACTCAAACAATAGGGTCCTATTTACAAATATTCAAATCGTAGGGGGTATATACTAAATACTCATATCTGAAATCCCACATTTGAAGTGACCAATGGAAGTTCAGATGGATTTTTTCGCTTTTTCCATGTATTTGTTCGTTAAGCTAAAATCACTAACAAGCCCCATCATGTCACCATATCTAACTGCAAAGTGTCAAGGAGAAGGTTTTTTCCTTTTTATTTTATTTTATTTTTTTTTTACCATCAAGGAGAAGTTAGAAGTCGTGAAATTGTCATATACAAAATCAAGCACGTTAGATTATGATAATAATGTAGCTAATCTCATGTAGAAAAATTTTCAAAATAAGACCTAAAATTACAATTTAGTACGAATTCTAACAGGATAATAATATCATTGATATTGAAAGAAGCTAAAAAAAAAAAAAGAGACTTTTTTTGGGTACCCTAGTCAAGGGGGCTAGGACCCAACCTGCACATTTGGGAAGAAAGCCCGCACTCACACACAGAGGAAGTGGTGGCATATCTAAATTTCAAATTCTGAATAGCTAGGTGAGAAACATAGTTGCTAATTAATTGAGCAATTCGAGAAGAATGGCTTCTTGTTGAGGTCACTAAATAGTGCTCCATGGAAACTTCTTTTTCTTCCTTAACAGGACACATCTGTATAATGAGTAGACCGGTGGATATGAGGGCCCTTAACGATTTGTTGGAATGACCCTATAAGACAAGGGCCACAGAATGGGTGATCATTGATAGAGAGCTGAAGATGGTTTCACGGCACACTTGATTATATCATGTACCCAATGCTCACTGTTGCAGGCCTATTCATTGACTTCATTGACAGGAGAGATTAAACTGAAAGTATGGCTCAAATCATGAATAAAGAAAAAAGGAGGGGGTAAAGTTAAAAGCACTAAAAGATAAAAGTTATTACAATAAAAAATAAAGTGGGAGAAAAACACTATTAATAAGTAAAAAAGCACTAGAAGTAAGAAAACAGAAAAAAGAAAATAGGCAAAGAGAGCGGCGCCATATTCACTCATGTTTATGTGGCATGTATAGATAGACATTGGCTATCTAAACAGCCTGAGGAAGGTTTTGAAATGAGTTTGAGAGGGCTAGTATTCATAATAGTTGTTTTCTAATTAAGCAAAAAGAAAGTATAGTATAAGCGCTAATATGGCATGAATATAGAATGAAATGAAACATCCTAATCCTGGCCCAGTGGTTCCGTCTGGGCCCACACAAACCTCAGATGATACTGTTTGGTTGGTGAACACCAAATGGAGGGTTAAAAGGAAAAGGGTCAGCGGTCCATATTTATAAAGCACATAGCCACTACTTGGGTGTTTGTGTCACTGGGGTTGCACTTCAGTCGGGTTGGGTTGGTTCCGTATAAAAACTTGTGCAGGTCTAGTCCACATCCCTAATCACTAGCAGTGGGTTTGAAGTGAAATACTTGGAACTATTTTTATTTTTTTGGGCCCACTTGGCCGAGTGGCCCGAAGGTAGCTAGATAGGGATGAAAATGGGTCTTCAATTCTCCGATTATCCAGAGGTTTCAGCCTGTTAAAAGCCGCGCGTGTTTGGGTCCTTATTTAGGCCCTGATAAGTAAACGAGTATGGGTCATTTTTTTGGACCTATGACCTAAACAGGTCCGATTCCACATTTGTTCTGACCCATGAACCCGGGATCTAACATATTACCTCAATTTTCAAAAATATCTCCAAAAAACGACATTTTCTACCCATAGCATTCTCTACATAGAGCCGGACCCGTTCCATTTACGGTTCCGATTCTCGTTCCATCTTCGCATTAACGGTTCCGGTCCTAGAACCAAGAAATCGGTTCCAAAATGGTTTCGGGTCCACATTCTCATTCACAGTTTTGGGTTTTTTGGTCCACCATGGACCTAAACTAGAACCGACCAGTCTACATCCTTATATATTGACCTACCCACTTAGGAGAGTATGTCAAGAGTGAGAATCCTATCTGAGTGGGAAGTGGTGGTTGCCAATCAATGACCAACTGAGCAACCCCTTTATTGTCCGATTACTTGATCTTTACTAGTTTATACCACTACTATTTTGAACCATGATTTTGAGGCTTCACAATAAATATTTTATATTGTATCTCGTTTATACAAAAACAACCTCTTAATAGCCCTGATGTGAATATCCCTATAAGTCTCATGATACAAAAATTATATTGCATTTGACCGTATGTTTGGCTGCTGAAAAAAAAGTAGATTATAGAGTCCAAACCAACCCCTGGAAAGGAACAGAACGGAAGGAGATTTCAATGGGCACACGAGAATGGGAAATGCATGCATATGATGCTTTAGAAGATTAGCGATGTGGAATCTTCATTTGATTGTCAAAGAAGGAAGAATCGATTCCCTTCTTATTAAATAAAGGTATGTGGCTGCCTCTTTTTTTATTACTTTACCTCATAGCCGTGGGATTTGACATTCTTTTGCCCTTTAGTCACTGTTCTAGAACGAGGATGAGGACACAGATTTCAGTACTTCACTGAGCCGGGTTGACTCAGGAATTGGCATGTATGGGTCAGATCATCTGAATCATTGCTGTTGGCCCATGTATGCTTAATGGTCTGGTCAGATGGCCTTGGCCCTCGCCCAGCCTGTAAAATGTAAGACTAGTCATGTCACTCACATCCCAATTCCTTGGTTGCCGCCAACAAGTTTATCAGTTAAAAAAACATTTGATTTCAATCGTTCTGTCAATTTGGATCGATGTAAAACCCGACTCCACCTGAACAACAGCCATTAAATTATTTTACAAGCTTAGGCCCGCCCCTGACTGAGTTGAGTTGACTCAGACCAGCTTGATTTCCAATTTCGCAGCAGTGAATCTTAGCCCACTTTGCATTGAATCTTGAATGCTCTCACCTTCTAAGTCCTAATCTCTAAATGTAAGATAATTTTAAAAAAAGTACAGTTTTTTCACCTTCACGTAAATACTCTGAAAATACTTGTTTTCAAACACTTCAGAAACAATTAAAAACAATTATTCTGCTTTAACTCATGAAGCTCAGTTGATCCCACCTTTGATCAATCGGCCTCTTTTTCACCCTCTGAATTGGTATGAGGATTGATTTGGACACTCATCCAACTTATACTCATCATTGGATTGAACCTCAAAATACAGCAAAGCTATAAAATCGTTAAAATTTGAAGACATTAGACTAAAAGATAGATATATCTAATGGGATTGTTTTTTTGTCCAACATTAACACATAATGAGGGCTTCCATCCTTCTATTCCTCATATCGAAATGTTTTTAGGTCTTCCCTGCCCATTATTCAAATTTCACATTACAGCATCTTTGTATCCAAATGCAGCGGTACTGGATTGTAGTTCTGCACTCATTTCCTTGCTAAGTGAAGAGACAATTTAATGGCAACGTCTTCTCCTTATTTAAAAAAAAAATAAAAAAATTTGCCCCTCTAATAAGAAGACATATATTAAATGCCCTTTTAGTTGTATGGGAATTGAATACATATGCTTTCGTTATCCCATATGCTCCAAAAATGATAATCAAAGAAGAGAAGGGTAAAGGAAGAGAAGATGAGCATGAGACCTTGACTTTCTTAGTATTTGAGATTCATTGCCAACTCTCCTCGATTTATTTTCCAATCCAAAAATTATTTGATGGTCATTTGGGATATTCATCTTTGTTTCCTCATTTCTAACCACCTTTCAAAAACAGAACTTTAAAATTCATTGGAATTCAATTACATAAAATAAGCGTGCCCATGGAAGTCCTATACATTCAATACCAGCGTAGAAATGGCCCGAGGGAATTTTTGGGCAGATGATCATTTATTAGGTGGGTCTCATGTCATGGATCCAACCACAACGAGATAACATATAGATGGCTGTATAACTCCCATTTCTATACAGCTAGTCTTTGTTAAATCTTTGAGGGTTGCTTCTCTCATATCCATGTTTGTATTTATCATAGCATGTTGATTGAAAATTGTTTCTTATCCTGTCACACTGGTTGATCCACTGATCCCAAATCTTGTCATGCATACTGATGTACTCCGTATATATAGATTTTCCAGAATTCTGGCTAAGAAAATAAATGAAATTGATCCAGAAAAGTACATGACATTGATATCGAGAATCGTGATTAAGAATAAACATTGTAAAAACCTTGATGATGAGTGATGAATGATAACTCACTAATAAGTGTCAAGTCTAATCAAATTTAGTTCTAGGGTAAGTGTTCGAGTTGAAATAAAAAAAGAGATGTAAATTCAAAAATAATATTATTTCTTTTATAAATAGATTTTTTTTAGCACCAATCGATAGTAGATAAGATACCTTCATATTTTATTCTCTTTTGATTTGATGCTTTACTACACTTTATTTTATATATAAAATTATCAAATGGGCCCTTAATGGAATTGGGATAAGTCTTTGCAAAGGCTTTAATTCATCATGCGACTTAACAAAGATGTAAATGATACATAATCCACAAACAAAACATCAATCTCACAAGATAACAAAATGGTAGGGGAATAAAACATCAAAATAATTCCATTCGTCAACATCAATACATTTCTAATAGAAAATAAAACATAGAGTTGAAAATAAGGAAAGATTGTAACCAACATAATGAATATCACTCACTACATGAACAATTGTTAACGAAAACAGACTCAAAATGAAAATGGAAAAGAAAAAGAAAAAAGAAAATCAAAACCCCAATGACATTACCAGGCAAAAAGAGAAAGTATGTGGATGAGTATTTTAATTGACAGACATAAATAAGAAAGGAGAATGAGCCTAACTTTCTAGCCTGCCCAAAGTTGGACAAGCTATCAAAGAATTCTTAAAATTGATGTTCTAGAAACTTCATGTTTTCACCTGGGTCCAAACTAACCAATGACAATGCAGGGATCTGAAATGCAATCCGATGAAACAATGAGATTTGCCAAGAGAATATGGTAAATTGGAATCTTTAGAAAATATAAAAATTACCAAACAATGTCAAGGGCAATGGTTCAACAAAAGCCCAAAATAAATGAAGCTGAATAAGCTATTCAAGAGAATTTAAGCAACACCTTTCTATCAAAGGTAGTAAAGGTTAAGAAATAAAGGTGAGATCCATAAAGGGCCATCAAATAATCTCCCCCTCGATAGAAAATGATCAACCAATCGATTGTTGTAGTAAATCATAGGAACCTAATCGTCACATCTTGATCACCACCGTAGATGGTTCGCTCTTAACCACTTTAATACTTCTATAAAACCCTCTTTACTATGAAATATTGGAAATTCAATTTCAAAGTAGGCAAACGGGCCTGAATTTAATTAGTCACTCTTTCTCAACTTGTTAGCAATTAGAATGCTCCACTAAGAATATAGAACTTAAATTTTCCATTGTTTTTTAAAATGGCAATGATTAAAGTTATTAAAAATTAAACAAAATCGGATACATGCAGTAACAAATGATATAATTTCCATAAAACTAAATGGTGCACAGGAACTCTTCTTCCATGCTCAAGTGGGTTGTGACATCAGGCAGACAACTATAAATTGGTTCCTACGTTCCCTTATTTAAGAGTTGGAAGCATAAATCTAGTAGTTCACATGGCAAACTGAACTTGAACATCTAATGGGGAATATAGACTCATTTGGAACTATCTGAATAGGGAAGCTTTGTTGTTATCAGCCTTTGTATTGGGAATATGTATGACCATTTGAATGTATCTAAGCAAAATGGGCTATTGGTTTCTGCCTTGCATTTAGGATGGCATGAAAATAGTTCAAAAACATTAAAATCTCATTTGGTTCTGTTCAATTGCAAACAGATAGACCACTCGTGGGTCAATTTTATTTGTTACATTTAATCTTTTTTTTTTTTTTTTAACTTAATTTGCTTAGAATGTGGCTTGACTCAAAAAAGGTGGCTGGACTCAAAATTTAATAAAGCCAAGTCAACCAGGGCAAGTCTCAAGTTGAAGACCTTCAGATAAATGGGCATTTCATTTGCCCCCATATCGATTGCTAGATAAGAACAGGCATTAGCTGTGATTTTGCTCTTGATTTAGGGCAGTGCATTGAAGGTGGATATATCCAAATGGAGTTTGAAACAGGAAAATAATGTTTTGGACTATCCTCGAGTGCCACCTATATAAATGTGATGTCAGCTAATTAAACACTCTTAATTGCTTTTTTGGAATGAAAAAAATAAAAATAACATTTTATATAGGTGGCGCTTGAGGATAGGCCGAAATATTATTTCCCCGTTTCATTAAAAGTGGGGGATCAGGACTCATCCAAACGGACCCAAAATGCTCCATTCAACCTTTATTTCCAATGTAGACCGGTTCCAACATCAAATTCCATAGAAATGGAGGGTAGAAGGAATCACAAATGACTTTCAGGATTAACTGCATGTTGTGTTGGATGCCTTTAATATACACTGCAAATGTTATTCAAATCAACTAATCAATTCATACAAGAGAAGGGAATAAGAGATAATTTATAATTCAAACTCTTAATTCTATCTCTAAAATCTCTAACCTAATCTCTTATTTGTAAGACTCAACTAACAAGGTTTGCTTGTCAAGAAAAAGAAGTTTGAGATTCAAATCTCCCATAAATCTAAAGGCAATTTTGCCCTCCTTCAGTTAGAAGAAAAATGAATCCTTATGAATTGATTATATAAGTTGAAAATTGTCTCCTTTAGAGACAAATGAATTTACCGATAGAACCTTTTTTTTCTTTCCTCTACTTTTTAGATGTTACCAAATTGCAAATGGAAAACTTCAGGTTCTTAATCTTGACATAAAAAACATGAAATGAGTCATGCATTAAAACCGAACCAACATGAAAAAAAATAAAAAAATTTAATGGTTTCATCAACACCGGAAGAAAAAATGACAACCCATATTCCTGAAGGAATGAATTCTCATTAAAAAGGCATGAATTGACTTCAAATATATATTTAGAAAATAAGATCGGTTCGATGCTGCACAACAAAGTGTCTATTTTCAAGCAGGTAATAGAAGTTTTATGTCTGTATGAGGAAGACCCAGAATCGCCACTTTTTTAGATAAACAAATTCGTTGAAAGCAGAAAGACCACAGTGCTACAGTGCTTAAGAAGGTAGTCCATGTCTTCCTTCTTTTTTCTTTTTTTTTTTTTTTTTTTTTTTTCTTTTGATTATGAGGCCCTAAGTAAAAATTCAAATTGTAGGATGTCTCAATAGGCCCAAGAACGAATTTGAACCGTTGATGCTACACAAATCTCGAGATATTGGCTAAGAACTATGAGCCATTAGATCTTCATTTCCAACCTTCTATGGGACTGCATATCAGATCCGAACAGTTTTTTCCTCTTAAGAAGCCCAAAAACGAGTACAAAGTAAGATTTCAGCCTCTGATTCATCATGAATCTCGAGAAAATCATGAAAACCCGTGGGAGTGCTAATTTCAAACGTTCAAATCGACTAGGTTTCACATTGAGAAACCTAGATCGGTTTTTTCTTTCTTTCTTTTTTTTTTCTTTTTTTAATCTTGGGGTTGCAACTATCAATCCAAACTGTTGATCCTATTGATGAGCTAAAAAACGACCATGGAAGAAAATTTCAACCTTGATTGTTCAAGAATCTCTAAATATTTGTGAAAATATGTAGACCATTTGATCTGTATATTTAGGCTTTGTGGGCTTCTTGATCAAGATCCGAACCGTTGATCCTTTTCCAATGCCCATGAATTGTTATGGTAGTAACTTTCAACTTCTAATCTTATATATCTAGATCATGAAAAAAAAAACCTGAAAAACAATGTGACTGTTGAATTTGTACCACTTCATAATGACAGGGTTTCAACACACTAACTGCGTTTCACATGATGAAACTTATTTTGGTTTTCCTGATAAATATCTGAAGGAAAGCGATTATGCACGTTGAAAACATTTATTTTTGTCTATTTACCCATGTCCAATTCCATAAACACCAACAATTTCTTCAAATTTTGCTCCTTAAATAGGAAGGCATTGCTTAAGGCCCTATTCATTGCATGGGAATTAAATACACATGAATTCATGGTCTGTGCTTAAAAAAATAAATAAAATAAAAATAAAAATAAAAATAAAAATAAAAATAAAAATAAAAGATCTTAATCAAAAGGCAGAGAATAGTATGTGCTCAAAAAAGATCATTGAAGGTGAAGGTTTAAAAGATTTTAAGGTGGAGACTTGACTTCCTTCGAATTTGAATTAGGTGCTATTTGGGTATTCATTTCCAAACTTCCCTTGACTCATTTTCTATAATAGAGGAGATTATATGATAGTCACTTTGGATCATTCATCTTTGTTTCTTTAGTTTTAACCATTTTTAAAAACTCAATTTTTAGAATTACTAGAAATGCAATTACATTAAAAGGAGCCTTTTGGAAGTCCTATGAATTCAAAACGAAACAAATCAGCCGTGAGGCAACTTTTAGGTAGATGATTGTTTATTAAGCGCGTAACCACAAGGAGAAAATATCCATAGGTGTATAATTCCCATTTCATGTAGGTGGACCCATCCTTTGTATTTGCTTCATATGCCAATTTTATGTATTGTCAATTTTTCGATATCTTCTTTAGTTTGGTTGAAAAACAAAATCCAAGTACAACCATGGGTCCCTTAAACCTAAATTGCCCAAGATCATGGCCCCACATATTAGGGCTAGGCCAAATTTCACTCCAATCTTAGTTGGGTAGAAAGAAAGCCCTTTGTTTTTGTCCCTTTCCAAGACATTTCAAGTCCGCGCGATGCTAATCCCAGCTCTGCAGGATTAAACTTTGTGGGTGAATTATGGTTGGGATTAAACTTTATCTACAGAAGTAGGCCCATGTCGATGCAAATGTCTCATTTACGTGTGATTTAATTGATTTTTCCTTTAAAAGTGTGGTCAATCTAATGTGGGTCTAACTTCCAACTGACTCACCTGAACTGGTGATGATTTAAACTTGTGGCGAATTGGATTTTCATGCTTACTTATAAATATTCACTTTTGATCTTCATTTTTAACTACCCCATGTATTCAATACATAAGCACCTTAATGCAAAAAGACACAGCTATTTCTTTCTTATGATGGTGGGCCCAATTTAGCCGATAGCAATTTTGGACCGCACATACTTTACTGATCTCCCAAGTGCTTCTTAAACACAGAGCACTCAAAAGTCCCAAGACCTCACACATAATTCACTCCCTTTACCCCATCCTAACTTGGAAGGGAGCCGAATTTGGTTGTCTGAGAGAGAAGATAAGCTCAGTCTCATGTATTGAATGTCCAATCCTTTGCACAAATTTGGCATCCACAGCCGGATGTGCATCTAAACGGTCAACTAAAATTAAAAGGCCTGGCCTGAGCCGAAATATATAGATAATATAGATGGGCCTAATATGCAGCAAATCAGCTCGTATAGGTCTGTTCTGGAAAGACAATTGAGTTGGTCATAAATGAACACTTGGCCCCATAGCTAAAAAAGCTAGGCCTCGGAAAACTTAGGCCCAGCAGGCAATGGGCACACAAACTTCAAATTTAGTAATTGAGGAAATTTTATTCTAATCAAATTTGGACCTATCTTCAAATTGATTATATGTTCTTAATCACATTACATTCATGATCAATTTGACTCTTGGCAAAGCTCGGATTGGAACAGTTGGGCAAAACTTAGCAAGGAGAATGGAAATTTGAGTAGTTTGGTCTTGTAAAGGTGAACCCAAATCAGAAAGCATCCAGATTCTTGAAATGTAGGGCCTTTTATGGGAGATGAATTTTGAAAAGATGCAATCTGACTTCATCATCTGTATGCAATTGCAAATATTTGTTACATTGGATGAATAAAAGCGACAAGCCAACAATATTATTACATTTGATGAATAAAAGTGACAAACCAACACCACCATATTGTGCGATTCAGAATACAATGAAAATAAGTGCTAAGAAACAAGCATAAAAAGGAACTTCTGCGCCATTTATTTCTTCATAACTCTTACACGTGACTAACGCCCACGAGTGGTCTGACATTTTTTCCTCCACATTGAAGAAAAAACATTATCAAACTCACAGATTATCAACTCCACCTTAGCGTTTTTAAATACGGCAATGCTTCATGGAACCTTACCCGCTCCTCCTCAAACTTAAGCAACCGAAACAAAGAGAGGCCTTCAATTTTCCAAACACCATGCTCGTTTTCCCAAAACCCAGGATCCATATGCTTGATATTAGATCCTCCAATAAGTCCAAGAAATTGTAGATTAGGAAATGTCGTTGCATTCAACCAGATAGGTGTACTTTCTCCGGGATAATGACTAAGTAACAACTCTTCTACATTTCGAAGAGGCGATAGGTGATGATTCACTTTGCTCGCAAGGGCAGCAGCATCATCATGATCATAACAATCAAAATAGATTTCCAAAAGTCGGAGATTTTGGAGCTCTGACAACACAGTCAATTCTCCTTCTACCAAGTTATTTGGGCTTTGAAGATAAATTGAAAGCTCTTTAAGTTGGCCAAGGTTCTTCAAATGAAGGATTCGAGATGTGTTTTTATGGCCTGAAATTGTAGGGCGAAAACCTGTCAATCTCTCCAGCCTTGAAAGCCTTTCGATTCCATCTGGCATGCACTCCAAAAGGTGACACCTATCAATATCAAAGGAAGTGAGTTTATCTAACTTTGTGATTGTTGGAGGAAGCATTTCCAAGCTATACCAGTTATATAGCCACAAAATTTGAAGATTATGAAGATTTCCAACTGAATCTGGGTGGTTTTTCAGTCCACAATTTCCAATCTTTAGGTAGACTAGATGCAACAATGACGCTATCCCATCCAACCAATCCTTCATGACATCTTCATCTTTCGAAAAGTTCTTGAAAGAAACAGATAACACTCTCAACCGCTTTAATTTGCAAAGTTTCATATTCTTACAAAAAACCACGTCTTCGACTATGTCTGACGCCCATAATGTTCGCAACTTGCTCTCAATTGTGGACTTCTTCAGCTCTGTCCTTTCAATACTCTTGATTATGCCATTGCTGAACATGCCCATACGACGAGACTGGACTGTAAGTTCTGGCCTACCTCTTTTATCCAAATGTGTAAAGTTCTCGTCTCTTGCAATCTTTATAATCATATCCCGCACTATATCATGAATTTTAACCGACACAAGTTGTCCTGATAATGCATTTTTTTTGTCACCTATTAAAACACACCGATTAACCAACTCTGCTACGCGTTCTTTCCCAATCTCAAAAGCCGTTCTTCCTTTTGATTCTAAAATAAAACCTTCGCCAATCCACCAATGAACAATATCATCAACTTGTATTGAATAATCTTCTGGCAACATGGAAAAGCATATCAAACAAGGTTTTAGGTAAGGCGGAAGCTCCTCGTAGCTTAGCCCAAGACTCAACATGAGTGGTTCATCTTTCTTTTTTTCTTCCATCTCCTCCTTCAGGTGTTGTGCTATTCTCCTCCATTCATGGACCGAATCACCTTTTCCAAGCATCATTCCACCCACCACCTTGATTGCCAAAGGGAGCCCTCCGCATCTTGCAACAATCTCCTTGCCAATGCTCTCTAGATTAGAATTCGGACAACTACCTCCATTCCTTGCAAATGTTATTTTAGTGAACAAGGACCAACTATCATCATTTGAAAGAATTTGGGGACGCTTTATGTGCCCGTCAATAGCACCCATTGATTTAGCCACTTCTTCATTTCTTGTTGTAACAATTACACAACAACCATTCCTTTTTGGTAAAGCAGAGTTCAAACTATTCCACCAAGACATTTCATTTTCCCAAACATCATCCAAAACCACCAAGTACTTATTTTCCTCTTAACTTACTCCTAAGTGTTCTCAATGACTCCACAACTTCGCTCCTCAAATATTCTTTGCCAACGTTCAGTTGAGTCAACATCCTCTCCAGTAGGTCTTCCAATTCACAATGTTGGGAAATAGTTTCAAATATTATGCATTTAAAAGAGTGTTTTATGGTATCCCTATCGCATATTTTCTGAGCAAGTGTGGTTTTGCCTATTCCACCCATACCAACTATTCCAATCACAATTGGGGACCCGCCTGCCTCTAGGATCAATTTTTCAACGTCTTTCGATTGTTCTGTTAATCCCACAATGTCAGTCTCTTCCATTAGAATGGGATAGCTCGATGGTCGAATTCTGCTACTTTCTCCTATGCTTGTAATGGGAGCAGGGAACATAGCCAAGTAGCTTCTCATTCTTTCCTGAACCTTGGCAATTTCTTGATTCTTAATCTTCAAGCGTTTTGTGATCTTGTACCGGAATATTAGAAGTCGTGGACAGCAATAACTCATGAAGTCCGCCAAACACCCATTATGTTCTTCCATGAAGAAAACTTGGCAATCTGCTATGATGTCCTCGGCATCATACACCAACTCTCTCAAGTCTTGTGTTACCGCCTTGAGACTCTCCCTTCCATCCATTTTCCACCTTTTTTCTGCATCCTTCAGACAGCTTTTCATGTGGCGCAACTCATCTTTCATTTCGCGAAACCGGTCATCCAGTTGAAGTAGTTGCTGTCCTTCTTCTTTAAGTAACGTTAATGATTTTTTCACGAGAACGCTAACAACCGCATCCGCCATTTTCCTGTGTATATTGCTATTCATCATTGTTTTTATGAAGAAAAAAGAATATTTGAAGAAAGCAAAACTAAGAATATTATAAATGTCCCATT
Organism: Camphora micrantha; assembly: GCA_003546025.1. Lineage (NCBI taxonomy): Eukaryota > Viridiplantae > Streptophyta > Magnoliopsida > Laurales > Lauraceae > Camphora > Camphora micrantha. The sequence continues at coordinate 49,402,362 of QPKB01000005.1, read as the reverse complement.
TAATATTTTTTATTCATTTTGATTGGACAGCAAAATTAAGAATATTATAAATGTTCCAATTTTATTTTTTATTCATTTTGATTTGTTGATGTGCAAAAATTATGTTTTCCATTATAATGCCAATTGGAATTAGATGAAACTATCTAGGATAATAGCCGTGCATATGAGCCCAATTCGTTAGGAACGTCCAAGGGGTGGGGACATGCACCTTTGAGCGATCGCACTGGTGAAAATCTTGTGTAGCTACTATAGGGAAAAGGGGGATGAGATTAGTTGATTGCAGTTAGATAAGATCAATAATATTGGCTGAAGTTCATTCTTAAAACTTCTAAATAAAGAAGAATTATTTGAAATACCATTCTTTTATTGAAAATCATTACTGTTAGGGGCATTTGGGCGGAGGTCCCTCAATTGTGGTTTTTATTGCAAACGGTCCATAATATTTTATTGTACTGACGACAGTTTTCTTGTAAAAATAAGTCATTGAAAAAGACAAAAACGCCCTTCTACACGTCAGCAAAAGCAAAACTCAGATAAATTTATTTGAGTTTTAGCAAAACTCAAATAAATTTGCCAAAACTCAGCAATAATTCAAATATAAAACAATATATGCCAGATCAAATTCTAATATAAAATAGTAAATACCAAATATTTCTTCCTGACCACACACTCAAATCTTATCTCCAATCTAATTAATTTCTCTTCATCAAATCTCATCTCCGTTCCAATTTCTCTTCATCTTGGGTCCTGTGGGCCCTTCCTCCTCATAAATCTCTTTTGAGAAAACCTTAACCAGATTCTCCAGAGAAGACATGAGTTTATCAGGAACCAATTTCTCCACTACATTTGACTCCTCAATGTAGTTTACTATAGGACCCCCATTTCCTAGCATAGTTTATCCATGGAGGCTCAATGATCGAACCCATGTATTCTGCGGCCACAACCTCAAAATGAGTCCCTGTGTCCGTCATCACCTAACTGAGTTGTATTAGTCTAATATCAAATAAAAAGGACTTTAAATGAGTTTATTTTTTTAAACTCGGATAAATTTGTTCGAAACTCAAAAAATTGTTCAAAACTCAGATAAATTTTCCAAAACTCAGATAAATTTATTTGAGTTTTGGTAAATTTATCTGAGTTTTTGTCCAATTTGTTAGAGTTTCTGAAAAATTTATATGAACTCAGAGACACCAAAAGTCAAAATACAGAAAATGGGATTCTAATAAAAATCGAAATCCAAAACAAGAACACTTGACCATGATCCAATCGAGAAAAGAGAGAGAGGGAAAACAATCAAAAGAGCAAACTGCTCTCTTTCAAATCGGTTTTAGAGAGAGAAAGATTTAAAAGAGACTTTAGATAAAGAGTAAGTTGTAGAGAGAGAGAGATTTGGAAGAGACTTAAGATGAAAGAGTAAGAGAAAGTAAAACCGTTTCTATCTTTGAAGAAATGAAATAGAGAGAATCGGAAGTCATGGTGGCGACGGAAGGTGCTCTGCAACAATACTCCACAACCGTGGAAAGGAACGAAAAATGAAAAATGAAAGAGAAGAAGAAGAAATGAGTTCTCTGGGATAACAGAGAATAAAAGAAAACTTGACTTAGGAATGAGGGTTGAAAGAGGCAAATCAGTTATGAAAATATATGACATGACATATTAGGGACCTCTTACCAAAATATCTCCAGTTGTTTGGAGTACAGACATTTAGAAAAAGTTGTTGGACTAGATGCCTTAGAAGACCGTGCTCAGGGACTGTTGGTTAATTTACCCTTAATGTTAAGGTGTTGATGTTGGAAATTTATACTAAAAGCATACTTTTATGTATTTGTCTTTGACTGATTTATTTATTAGTATATTTTGGTCTTTCATCTTTATGAGAATTTGTATGGAGAAATGGTTGCATTGTTTAGTATTATGCATAAGTATGTATTTTATTCTATAAAGTAGACAAGTTGATGTGTAGAGTTTAGTTTATACACGAAAGACTTATTTGTCGGTTCTTATATTATATAAGTTGTTATTCACAATTTAGATGGATTTGGACACACCATCGGTATGATTGTAGCATGATGTTTCAACAGGCTTGTCTTGGCTGCGAAAAATAGAATAGTTTTAACTCATTATGCTAGTACGCTTTGTGTATATTGAACATGACCGCTTTTGAGTTTATTGTCTTTATAGTGACTATATAAAACGATTAACATCCAAATGGTTATTATGAGTGCTTGTGCTCTTAATCCCGATATAAATAATAGACACATACATTTAGTGTTTCACACTTTGATTTACAAAGGAGTGAGATCTTTTATGGGTCAATAATCCTAATAAATTGGATGACTACACTACGTATATGGTGCATATTAGTTTATTGACGGAATCTACGTCCCGTAATAGGGATTGATGATATCCCCTTGATGAAGCTTTTAAGTTTTGATATTGTCAAACCCTGCAGGTAGACTTTATGTCCAACATATCAAATAAGTTGAGCGTAAGGTCTCAAGGAATTATAAAGATATCAATTAAATGTAGATGTCAGTAAATATTTAATCAATGGATATCTGAAATCTTAACGTGAGGAGATTAATAAGCATTTAATAACAAGAAGCTCGAAATATTATTTTGAGAATAAAGTACAGGAATGTAATTATAATTCTCTAGTGGACTGAATTATAATTTATGGAACTAAGATTCTAATTTGGGTCGAATTAGGGTTTCCTACTTCCATTAGAAGCCTATCTCTTATTTACTTCTTAGGGTCCCTACTGTAGCCTATAAATATGTGCTATTGCTCTCTACGTTAAAATAAAAGAGAAATCTCATTTTCTTAGAGTAAAGAGAATTCGCAGAAAAGGCCAACTCCTTGGTGCGGATTCGAGCATAGAGGAATACAATAGAAGATCTTGAGAACATAGAGTTGATGTGATACTGAGATCAAATCAGAGAGATCTCGTATGTATGATCTTTGATCATCATTATTTCCACATTTAATCTGTACACAATATCTAGGGTTCCTAGTGGTTGCCTCCCAACAGTTGAAGCCATCGCTAACTCGACACACGTACAGGAGGGGTTGGGTCGGTGGCGCTATCTAGAGTAAAATATTATTAAGGAGTTTCTTTTCTTCTTATGATTGTGTTTCCTAAATATTAGAACTCTTATTTAGCGGGGCTCCTTGTGGTTTTTTATATATTGGTGATTGTAGTTCGGAACACAATAATTGTGTATTTTTTGTGCGGGTCATCGATTACGAGAAGATCAGGCGAGAAGAGGGTCACGTTCGGTGGATCTTGGAGATCTTGCACGGATCCAGGGATGGATCATGTGCAAATCGACCGGGAGGTTGAGGCGCGATCAAAATCTTGTGCGTGGGGCGAAAGAGTAGAGATGTGGGCAGTCCGGATCGTTGTCTGTGTTTGGCTGGCTCAATGGCTAGGATTTGCAGAGGAGTGGAGTGCACCGATTTGCGGAGCCGGAGAAGAGAAGAATCTGAGCTCATCTGGACTCTGCATCATTACTGACTATGGAGATCATTGGTGGGCCACAGCAAGGGTCAGAGCAGACACTTTCTAACTTTTGCGCCAATAAACTATGTATTCTAGTCACTTTTGATAAAAATAACTGAATAGATAGGTACTTAGTTCTTGAAGATTTTAAATTAGCTTTATAGAAACTCTTCAAAAATTTTAAAGTTTTATACACCGAGGGCTGGCCCCCTTGGGATGGATGAGTCAAGCCCTAGCTAGGCCCTCAAGATTGTGGGCTTTTCAAAATAGGGCCCTCCCCTACTCGACCCTCGGGCTTTAAGACAAAAAAAGAAGCCCTCGCTTTGAGGGCTTTGCGGGCCGAGCTGGGCTGGGCCCCCTAATCAAAGGGCTGGATTGACAGCCCTATTCATGGGGGCTAGTGTGTGTGAAAAAAATAAATTGACTCAACATGGGCTCCATGACAAAAAAAGAAAAAAAAAAGCGGAAAAGGGGAATTTTTTGTAATTGCCCTATATATATAATATCAAAAGGGTGTTTCAATTTGAAGATATTAATTGAAGGAGAAAGACTCTGATTTTCATATCTAGCTGATTGTGTAAATGAGAATAGTAGCGATATCGCAACCATGGCTAAAAAATGGGTACGGCACCTTTCAAGTTTTTTTTTATGTTTCTTCTTTACTTTGTTGCTTAATCTGAGTTTAACCATGATTATTTCTAAAAAGTCCGTACTTTTTAAAAGTTTTGACAATTTTTACTTTTTCTTCATATATTAGATTCTTAAATTCCTTTTATAAGATTTTTAAATGATAAAGTAAATGTAAATATTAGAGATGAAAAACATAGATTCTATTTACTATATCATACAATATCTTCTTTTTCATTTGATAACAAATCCACTACGATATGGTTGCCATTTGCCACCATAGTTATGCTTCATTTTTGGCTAATACATTGTATTATGAGTAACACTTTAATTGGAATGATATCCTCAAAGAGAAATAACCTACACATGGCATTCAGATGAGAGTGTCCACGCAAACTAGTTTTATTGCAATGCTTGATAAAAAACATTGTCCACGACCATGAGTATACTGCACTGTGGGCCCCACGTAAGCGACACTTTTGATAAGTACATCTATTTCCTCGCTATTATCCCTCCCATGATCTAGAATCATGACAAGTTTTATCCTCATCGACTTTACTCATTATTGGATTGAATCTCAAAAAGAAAAAAAAATTATAGCTAAAAGACCGTTAAAGTTTTAGAATGTTAAATCAAGGGCCAGGATGATCTCATGGGCCAATGACACGAAACTATCCAAGTGGACTTCATGAACCAGGATGCATGTTCTGCATATGCAATCAACTCATGGGTGAAAGTCTTTCTCATATTGCACAACCCTAAATAAATTGATAATGGACTGAATAACAGTCAAGCCAGAATGATGATAGAAGTTTTGATTGATAACTAACTTGAAGTGTCACAAAATTGATCTTAAGTGAGACAATGACAATAAAAATCTTGTAAAAAAATTTAATGTGAACCACAATCGTACTAAGTATCAAGAGATAAAAATATGAGCTTTTTGTATATACCCCCTAAGGTTTGAATGATTTGTAGATAGCCCCTGAGATTTTAGTATTTACAAATAAGCCCCTGTATTTTTATTTTAATACCTTCCATGTCCTCAAAATCAATTGTCTTCCGACCACCATAGGTTTTTAGTGCGAAATGACACTTTTGTCCATCTTTTTTATCCTTATATACATAATTTCGAAAGCTTGGACTCAATATTTTTTATAAAGCATGTAACATTAATAATTGCACTTAGTGGGAGAAAACAACCCTACATATATTCATTTTTTTTTTATCAATAATATAGGGCTCATTTCATTAAATCCAGATTGATTATGGTGATAATCAATACATGTACTTATAATCAGTTATAATTTATCCAATCCATACATGACCAACCATTGGATTGATGAAAGTTTCAAAATACTTGATTCTACTTCATGTGTAGGGGTGGTGTAAAAGAAATATTGAGGGAACGAGCAAATGTAAAAAAAAGAAAAAATTAATTAATTTTTAGAATTTGCGAAGGGGGTGGTTAGTGGTCTTTGGATCTATGTAAAAGGAACATTGGGGGCAGGGGAAAAGGTTGAAAAAATATATTAATTTTTGGAATTTGAGTGGGGAGGGAGAGATTTTAAACTTTTCTCAGATATGGGTGAGGCTCGCTCCCCAGTCCCTTGTACTTGGTTCCACTCCTGCTCATGTGCAAAAGAGAGTTATTAAGAGAAATAATTTGGACTTGAGATAAAATAATAGTATTTTCGTAGATAATAATATACTCTTTTTTTTTTAAATGAATGTAAGGGCAAAACTGTCATTTATGTAAAAATCTAAGACAAATCTAATGGTGGCTGCTCATTCTTATTAGAAATATTGATTTTAGGAATATGAAAGGTATTAAAAAGAAAAGACAGGGGTCTATTCATAAATACCAAAACCTCAGGGGCCTATTTACAAATTCTACAAATTTTAGGATGGTATATACAATTTACAAAGGCTCTAAAATAATAAAAAGAAGAGCAAGTTTTAGAAGTTACCTTAATTTAAAGGATCCCGATCAAGAGATAAAATGAGCAGCTCGAACGGCCCTCTGAGGATGCTCCACCCCTGCACAAAGAAGGCCACATGATTAAACTTTCGCACTTTATTTTCTTTTTGAAGTGGAGTTTTCTCCAAACTTTGTTCATAACATCTAATTGTTTACTTTCTATTTTGTGCTGGCAAAAATGACAATAACTACTGACTAGCATCACTACTTTTACGGCAGAACTATAATGCAGCAACAGGCTGCAGGACCATTGTTAAATACATGGGTGGGGTCTATCTTTCAAAAATCCAAACCGGTTGCTTAGACAGACCCCATTGTAGTGATCAATATATGGATTGTTACTCAAATCAGTTGGATTGACTCTTATCTATATGAAATAAATCTGTATAAAACAGACTTTTTTCAAATGGCCCTTTTTGAAATAAATAGTGTAGAATTATGTTGTTTGGTAACACTTTTATACCGATTAAAATAGATTTTTTAAATCAATGGTTGACATTATTTTTTTATAAATTTTTTGATATACAGAGTTGAAGTAGTGGCTAGTACTTGACCACATGGCTATTTGTAGTATTCCTAAGAGGATCAATGGCTTAGATCTTTATAAAGGGCCCCACAAAGTCCAAAAATTAACTTCAATTGTTCACTTTTGTTTTGCAAATATTTCAAGATTGGTGAGTGATCAACGGTTGATATTTGATATGGTAGCTGTTCTTGTTCATCCTAAGAACTTATATGATTCAGATTATAGTTTGGGGCCCCACCATTGGAAAAGAATCAGAAAAATCTGACCGTGTGATACAAATCCAAAACCTAGTTAAGTAATGGTTGGTGCGTCAACGGTCCAGAGTCTTTCTTCAATTTTTTGAGATCTGACACTACAAATTGACCTTATAGCGGTGTTTATCACTCCGAAGAGGATTAACAGTTCTGATCTTTTGTTTGGGGCCCACAAATGTAAAAAATGTGGATCAAACTCTACAATTTTTTTTAAAGAAAATATCTAAAATTATAAGATCATCCAACGGTTGAAATTTGGTTATGTAGTCGTGTTTGACCCTATGAATCTATTCAATGGATTAGATCTTAATTTAGGAGCCCAAGAGTCAAAAGAAGAAGAAACAAACGGATTGCTCTGGGTTACCGTGTGTTTCGCTGTTTGGGCACGGGGTCTATCCACTTAAGTGCAAAATGTCTGTTTGAAATATAGTGGTTTTGTTGGCCATGCAAAATAGACATTTATTGTCTTGACTCCATTATAAATGGGCACAGTAAAAGTCTTTGGCAAACAGTCTAAATTGATTTGAAACTGGTTAAAGTCAATCAAAAGTAAAATTGAGAGATGCCAAACACCACCTAAAAGAGGAGTTTTTAAAAGAGGCAGGGGAAAAGAGGAGTTTATAAAAGGCGAGTAAAATTGGATTTTTCGCGGGATTTGGGAACTCTTTCCCCGTGTCAGGGATCTGCGTAGCCAAATTTTTATTCTTATTTGGAATAAATCCTAATTCTTGGGCTAGTTCTAAGTGAATAACCTCAGTTGCATTCTCAACTTAAGAGGACTCTGCCCAGTTGAGCCAGCAGCCCAGGACTGTTCAAGCCCTTAAGAGCCTTATGCTTTTCTTTTCTTTCTTCTTTTTTTATTTCCTTTCTCCGGGTATAAGCTCTCTATAAAAAGACTTTTAGGTTGGTATATCATGAGTTTAGGTGGCCGGCCGACATGATGTGTGTCAAACTGGATTTTGACTACAGCTTGTGTGCCATATGTTCAAGTCATATGAATTAGAAAAAAATTAGTGTAAAATCACGTGCAGCACTCCTACCGTCAAAAGAGCATCATCAAAGACGGAAAAAAAAATATCTTTTCTCACAAAAGAAAAAGAAAAACAATAAAAACATCTTATAGTAAGGCCCATCGTTCATTGATTGAATCACCTTTTCCAAGCATCATTCCACTTTGTTTACGCTGTTTTGTTTTCCAATGGATGTTAGTACTTTATTTATAATTTATTTGAGTTGCCTTTTCTTTCTTAATATAATTACAAGTTGATTTGTTGTTATTATTTTCATATAATTGATTTGAAGGGCTTCCATTTGAAACTTTATTTACTCTTCCTTTAAACCTTTGGTTTTTGAAGTATCGTGTTCGTGTTATATAAATTATATCTTAATATTAATTCATAATTCATTTAAATAATTATAAATAGTTTAATTTGAAAATTAAAAAAAAAAATATCATGCCCCGTGTTGTGTGCGGGCCTATTGCACTAGTTTATTCAATAAAATTTTATCTACGCTAATGGACATTTTCCCATTTCCTTATTATGTTTCATCCACGAGGTACATCTCTCTCCCTCCCTCCCTCCCTCCCTCCCTCTCCGTCTTCTCTAGGATCCTTTAACCTCTCTCACACAAAAATATAATTTTCATCTTCTCTTATTTTAATTTATTTCCTATGTTTGATATCACTCGATCTTGCCGTTCAGGTAGGGTGTAAAATTATTTTTTTGAATTTTTTATTTTTATATCATTTTTTAGTGTTCATTTGGTTCTATACTAGTATTTATTTTTCTCTTGTTTATGGTGAGATTATAGAGAATTATGACCGAAGATAATTATCATTGGGTTTGATGTGACAGAGGATTTGAATTCTAACATAAATTGGTTATAATTTGGATGACTTCATTGTTTTCAAAGTGGATAATCTATGGTTACTTAGGTTTATTTTCTTCTCCTTTTGGTGTTCGATAGATTCTTTTCTATTTTTCCTCTTTATATTATTTTTTAAATTTTCCTTATAGTTTATAAATTTTTTTCTTCTTAGAATTTAAAGACTTAATGTTTTTTTTTTTTCATTAATTTTTATATTAAAAAATAATGTTTATGAAATTTCAAATTTTCAAATTTGATTTGCAGATTATGTAGTTTTACTACATCTCTTTTAAAATAAACTTTGATATATAAAATTTTGAATATTATAGATGAAATATTCATTTATTTTGGACTTGTGTTCATCTTATTAATTAGGATCTAAAAAAAATAGCCCTAAATCGAATATATTTTTATTTTGGGCCCGGGCTTAGCATGGGCGTGTTTTGCTAGCGTATGTAGATAGAGAAAGATAGATTTTCATATGCATACACCTCACGGTACTACGGAGAGAGTTAGAATGCGATGGCCCATCTAACACCAATTTGAACCACATACGAGACTAGTTGGATCACTACACCTCATCAGACAGTCAATCTTTTTAGGGTGTGGAGCTCATCTCGAGCTAAGCATGCCTCTTCACACACACAACCCTCCCATGAATCATCACAATTCTAAATTTGACACCATCCAACTTTTACTCATTGTTGGATTGAAATCCTAAAAAAAAAAAAAAAAAATGCTTCTAAAATCATTAAAGCTTAGGGTCATTGATCAAGGGGCTAAGATGATCAAATGAAGTTGAAGATCACAAAAGTAGGTGTTGTCCAAAATTTTCCATCCAACTGCATTCAATGGTTGTCATGCATAATAGAAGGCCCCACTGGCAAGGGTGTTCCTTTCCAAACAAAACTGCCCGAGCATTTTTTAGTGCTCTTCATATGTTATAGGAAAACTTTCCGAGGCACCTAGTGGGACTCGCCTGATGGTCCATCTGAGTGGACCGTCCAAACCCCCGATTTTCATGGGTCCCCACTAGGTGTGCACTTATCTTAATGGATTGAACTTATAGGCCCCGTATGTGAGGGTTAGGATGATATGATGGGGTGATTTTTTTTCCATATAGGGGGGCTTCCGCGGATCTTCAAATCCCCCAACCCCATCCCGAGGTGGGTAGCATGTGGGCTCCACAGCAAGTCACTCAGACTAGATCGTGTTTGTATATTTATAAGCTATTAACACTAGCGGGGCCCACCTGACGGTCCATCCGAGTGGACCACTGAATGGACTGGACCATTGGATCAAGTGCACGACCCATTCGAATTGATTGAACATGTGGGCCCCACAAGAAAGGGTGAAAAAGATTGGATGAAGGGGCCATGTAGACCTGTGGATCCCCCCAAATCCAATCTTGAGGTGGGCCAGTGGGTGGCGGTAACGTCCACACGCATCTATATATAGGGAGATATATATATATATATATATATATAGGGGATATTCAAGTGCATCTATCCCTCACCATGTGTGATGAGGGGCACCCCTTTTGGGGAAGTTTCAAGTACAAAAGGGGATCTTTCCATCAAGTACAAAAGCCCTTTTGTACTTGAAACTTCCCCAAAAGGGGTGTCCCTCTCCACACATGGTGAGAGATAGATTCACTTGAATATTTCCATATATATTTATATATCCTTCATCTTATGCGTTGGGAGCCCACTTTCTATCTCAAAATAAAATAAAATAAAATAAAATAAAATAAAATAAAATACAGCTCCATCTAATCATCCTAACCATTTCATGCACTCTCCAATAAATCTCATTCTAAAAGATGGGTGTACAATCAATCCAATGGTTAAGATCATTCGCCTAAATGCAAACCCTAATGAAACAGTGATAATAAGAGGGTGTGGTCCGAGAGAATACACATACAAGTAGAAAATTGCTACAATATGATTAAGATAAACAGAACTCACCTTCCAAATGTTAATATACTGTAGCGAAAAGATTACACTTGAAAGTTGAAGTGAAGGCTAATGAGGATTTCAATTAAGCAAGAGAGAAAGCTAGTTGGAGTGGAGAGCATGAGGAAGGTGAGGAGTCCTGTGGAACGAAAAGGTACATATGTAGAAAAGGGTCAGCTAAAGTTAAAGAAACAGCCGTCATAGAGGACCCACCGTATTTATGTTTTTCTTGTAAAAGGGCCCCACAATAGGTTTTTGTTTTTTGGGTTAGGTAAACCCACAATAGTTTAGGTATTCTAAAATGTGAAATATAAATTATTAATGTGCCCAACAATCCTCAATGGTCCAGATTTATTTAAATATATTTATTTACAAAGTAGTAAGTAGCCGGCCCTTGAATTATTGGAATACATGTCACATCATGAGGACGGCAAGTTGATGCCACTAGTCCCCAACAATAATATTATGGGGTTTTCTCACCATTTTAAATGCAAGTTGGTTTCTCGGGTGGTTTTAAATGCTGGCAGGAACTGAGTCTACTCGTCCTGACGGATCCGAGTTGGGTCTGACTCTGAGCCCAGCACAGTAGAGGACATGTACTGGTTTATAGCTCTTGTTTTTATACTATTCAGCACATATAATTTTACAATGCTACAACGATTGCTCGGCCCGAATCCAAACTTATGCCAGAAAAAACTATTGATTTTTATTAAAAGTACTCTTACAAATAAGCCCTATATTTTGACACAACCTTAGAAAGGCCTTTATAGTTTGTTTTTTCTTTACGAGACGAGACAAAAGATCAGTAAATCTTCTTTTTTTGTCTTCCAATTAAGAAAAACTCAATTTATCTATCCCTTGAGTTAATAGATAAAAAGGAAATTTTACCCCATAAAAACCAACTTTGACTACCGTTTAAACAAGACCAAAGGTAACTAAACTCTCTTATTATTATTATTATTATTATTATTTTGACCAACTGACTCTTAAGGAAAAAACTCAATTTACTTATCCCTTGAGTTAAAAGATAAAAAGGTAATTTTCTCCCTTAAACTTTGAGGCCAAAAAAATAAAGGTTAGGATTAAAGAAATAGCTTGATATACTATATAGAACTAAAACCCAAAGGCCAAAGGCCATGACTATTTGAAGGGCTTGATATTATATGAGGACCAAAGTCCAAAGGCTTTAAAACTCAAGTTAGTGAAAATTACTAAACTTAGATAATGGGTATTATGGGTAAGATTTAGTAAATGGTTTTTTTTTTTTTTTTTTTTTTTTTTTTTTTTTCATGAGTGCTTCTAAATACACAACGATTTTTGACTTCTACACACAGGATTATTAAAAAATTTTCTCCTATATGAAATTATCAAAATGGACAATCACCTATCACACCTGAACCTCTAATTTCTCTTTTCACACTGTCCCATTTCACTTTCATCATTCCATTCCCGTTACTCTCTTTCCTCCCATTCCACCGTCTTATTCATCCCTTCACTCTCATTTCCTTTTTCCTCTAATCTCATTATTCCCTTCATATCACCATCTCTCCATTTATCACATTCTACTCTCCCTTCATATCCCACCATTGTCAAACATATTACTTGTTAGTGAAACCACACTCTTTATATCATTTTTTTTTGTCTAATGGATGAGCAAACTAATAAGTGAAATGTAGTTTCCGAAAATAACATCAGTGTGAAGATGATTTGAAAATGTGTTGTTTATTTTGATTCCTGCCATTTATCCAAGCTTGTAAAGCCTTTTTTAATTTCTTTTGCTGCAAAATGTTTGGTTCGGCGCAGAACAAACTACCAATGTTCAGCCACAGCCCCTTATAGCTGAACATGTCGATTTTGTTTAGCCATATCTGACTGAACAAAAATTTTATGTTCAACCACATAGGGTTGAACATATTGATAATTTTCTCTCATTTTCCTTTACTTTGTAATAATCAACAAGTTTGATGTGGGTTTTATTGTGGACTACTTGTAAGTGCTAAAATCCAAATTAGACATGGCAGATCATAGTCTATGATGACCCTATCCATGACGAAGCTCATATATACATTCAAAGATGAACAACAAATGGTAAAAATGTAGCAAACATTACTTGATCGAAAGGGGGCAAGAGAGAATAGTAATGATAGATGGATGGCTGGAAAAATAGATAGAGGAGAAGGAGACAAAGAAGATGATGTTTTGGAGTAGACTCACCATATGACGGATAGAGAGGAATAAGAAGAAAAGAAGGAGGATGGTTTTCACCAATTGGAAGGAAAGCTCCAAATGATGGTGGTAAGTTGTGTGCAAAGAGAAAGGGGATATGGCTATTTTATATATGTTTTGAGTGTGTGGAAAGCAAAATCCGAATTTTAATTTTTTTATGCTGAGTGTGGATAGAATTTGTGTGTAAAGGGCTCAAATCGTTGTGTATTTAGAAGCCCTTTTTTTTTTATTTACCCATGAAAAGTATAAGTCATATGTTACACTATCAGTGACCTGATGCCAACAATACTAAAAATCATGAGATAAAACACTACTTGAATAGATTAACTTTCACATTCTTTTAACTTATTTTCTATTATTTTCTACATTTCTGATTTTTTTTTTTGGCAACTTTTAGTACCGCGCAACTGTACCGGTCTAGCGTAGACTCATCCGAGTCCTGACCGACATGAAGATCAACACTGAAATCTAAAACCATTGTCATCAGTGTCAAATATTTTTTTAAACATTTTTATACTTTACTATTTATGTGAAATCATAAAACTTTATTGCAATATCACAATACTTAATTGGATTATGCAATAAATCATAAAACTTTATTGCAATATCACAATACTTAATTGGATTATGCAATATTGCATGAAACTATATTCATGCAGATAGCAGCAACCCTCCAGGCGATTATTGAAGTACATGTCACATGTGAACGTCGGAAAGATGATGTCAAGAGTCCGCAAGTTGATGATTTGCGTTGGCAGGAATGATATTTTGGGTTTTTTTCACTATTAGCTTTTGGTTTTGGTGGATGGTGATCAAATTATGTTTTTAAATGAGGGCTGGCACTGGGTTGACTCGTCTGGATAGTTTTGAGTCTGAGTCAGGTCTAGGCCCGGCCTTGTAAAGGAAATGTACCGGTTTAAAACTCTTATTTTTATACTATTCATATATTTTTTTGTTGGAAAAGATGACAGTCTATAGTTGGAGAATGATACAACATGATTACTAATCTAAGGCATAAGTGCCTTTATAAAGGCCCGTCCTCGCTAAACCACGTGCTTCACTATTAATGCTTCAACTGATCACCATAGGATACTCTAGCCAGTTAAGACATCTTTTTTTTTTTAGAATCTTTCATAGCAGGTATAAATCTCACATAAAAAAGAATGTTAAGGCTTTGTTATTAGGGGGACCCTAAACATTTCACTTTATTGTGTCCACAATCTTTTCTTATAGTGTTTTAGGTCCTTTTTCCAAATTTGGAAACCTAAAATGTCTAATTTACCTTTTCTTCAAATCATATCCTATGATTAGTGGGATAAGCCATTAATAATTGTCAACTACCATTAAATTAAGCACGATTAATAAAATTCCACTAATGAGATTTTCAAATAAATTTCAAAAAAACACAAATAAGTTTCAAAAAACAAGAAACAAATTTCAAATAAATTTCTAAAAATGAAATAAATTTAAAAAACACAAATAAAATTCAAAAGAACGCAAAATAACTTTCAAAAAATGAAATGAATTTAAAAAACCGAAATAAATTTCAAAAGAAAGCAAATAAATTTCAAAAGAACGCATATAAATTGAAAAAGACACAAATAAATTTTAAAAAATATAAATAAATTTCAAAAGATGAAAATTAATTTCAAAAGATCCAAATAAATTTAAAAGAATATATAAATAAATTTCAAAAGACTCAAATAAATTTCAAAAGAAGTAGATAAAATTAAAAAAATGCAAATAAATTAAAAAAAACGCAGATACATTTGCCAAAACTAAGATATCGCTGGATTTCCAAATTAGCGAATAATGTGGCAAAAAACTCAAGTCCTTTTTTTTTTTCAAAAACTCAGTTAAATTTATTTCGAAAAATACCAATAAATTTCAAAAAAACAAATAAATCTGCCAAAAACTCATATAGACTTGTTTATAACTCAGATAGATTTTTTCCAGAACTCAGATAAATAGCCTAAAATTTTGATAGATTTGTCCAGAACTCAGATAAATTCATCCAGAACTCAGACAGATTTGTCCAGAATTAAGATAAATTCATCCAGAACTTAGACAGATTTGTCCAGAACTCAGATAAATTCATCAAGAACCCAGATAAATTTGTGCCATATGTCATATAAATTGCCAAAAACTTTGATAAATTTGACATAAATTGATATAAATTTATTAAAAGTCAGATAAACTTTTTTCTCTGGTGATGGCGCAGCACCCTCGACTGCGTTCGGATCTCACAGTGGGGTCTAGTCGAAAAAACAACCTAGCTTATGAAACAGGTCAGGTCAAACCTGACCTTGACCCAACCCTGAACTGTGGCAGAGCCCAGGCCACCTTCACTGCAAACGGGTCGGGCTGACCTGGATCCAACCCAAAAAACAAACCCAACCCAAATTGATCTTCTTCTTCTTCAAGTTTTTGCAACAGAAACCCAATTCCAGAACCCTCTTCCGATCTTCTTCCTTCCTCGCTCCGGCCACGGGACGACGACAAGAATGGCTCTGGCGACGCGGGCGGCGGCGAGCAACAAGCGGCGCCGGCAGTGTGGGATTCCAATGATGTTTTCACGCCTCTCCTCATTCTACAGCAGACACAAAAGACCTCCGGTCTTCTTCTTCCCCAATCACGGCAGCGGAGCTTCTTCTTCTTCTTCGATCGACGGCAGCGACGTTCCACGGAGCTTCTTCTTCGATCGAGCTTCTTCTTCGATCTTCTTCTCTGACGATCGTGACCCACTAGCAGATCAAACTATCTTCTCACAACAGCGGCGCTCCACGAAGCTTCTTCTCCGATCTTCTTCTATGATGATTATGACCCACCAGCAAATCTAACGATCTTCGCACGATTTGTGGCCCTTTCGAAATCCGATTCAACGGATCTTCTCCGATCACGCCAAATGGCTCTCATTCAGGAAGAAGAGGGATGATGCAAAATGAAAGGAGGGATAATCCAAAATTTAAAATTTAAAATATCAATATTTTATGCCTAAAATGGTTGAAAGGGTAAATCAGTCATGTAAATTGCATCCGGGGACCTCTGGCTGCAAACCGTCTAGTTGCTTGGACTAGAGTCCTTAAAAAGAATTTGCTTGGACTGGAGGGTGAATAGATTCAATTCTGAGAGCCTTTCGCTAATCATCCCTTGTTATTAAATCAATAGAAATCTTATAATTACCGAAGAAACCTATTTTCCCCCACGCAAGTTGAATTACGAATTCCAAAAAATCTTCCATGGCCCAAATTTCTGCCACGACAGACAGGTGGGAGCCTGATTTACGGTACAGGAGTTTTACAAGACCTTGACTATCGTGAGGGTCGCCTATGACAACTGCATTTTTTTCTTTTAAGTCCGGGCCGGCCTTAGGACGATGAGCTAGGGAGCTTCGCTTTATGATGTGACTGACGAAAAGTATCAGTTTCAACGGATAATACTGTCCATCCTTTCGAATCCATATTGGATCATTTGGAAAGAAGACAAAAAGGTTTTTGCAAATCTGATCACAGTAGAAGAAAGAAAAAAGTTTCCCCGGAAAATCCAGACCATTTCATTGGAATGTTAGATTGGATTAAGTCTCAAGGAAGAGAAGGAGATCCTCATCACCATTTGATTGGGGAATATTAAACAAATCAGGTCCACATGTTACCTATCCCATTCAAAGTTAACAGAGCTTTTTGTATATACCATCCAAAGGTATGTAGGATTAGTAAATGGAGTCATGAGATTTTAGTATTTATAAATAGGTCCTTATCTTTTCTTTTTAATAACTTTCATGTCCCAAAAATTAATATTCCTAACAAGAATGGGCAGCCACTATGGGATTTGTGTTGGTTTTTTCTTTTTAATATATAAATGACAACTTTACCCTTACATCCATAAAACAAGAATGAGTATATTATTATTTACAAAAATATCATTATTTTATTTCAAATCCCAATGATTTCTCTCAATAACTTTCTCATGCACATAACCAAGGATGGACCCAAGTACATAGGCCTGGAGACTGAAGCCACCACCTATATCTGAGAAAAGTTTAAATTCCGCCCCCTCCTCCCCCTCCTCCCCCCGCAAATTCTAAAAATTATATATATATATATATATATTTTTACATTTACTTCTTCCCCCAAAATTTCTTTTTCATGGAGCAAAACACCCCCTCCCCCTCGAAAATTCTAAAAATTAAAATTCTTTTTTTTTGGATAATCATGTATTTTGAAGCTTTCATCATCCAACGGTGGGTCATGTGTGCATTGGATAAATCATAATCGGTTGTAAGTAAATGTGTTGATTGTCGTCATGATCGATTTGGATTTAATGAAATGAGCCCTGTATTAATAAAAAATAAATTTATGTAGGGTTGTTCTCTCCCACTAAGCAATTATTAATGTTACATGCTTTAGAAGAAAAATTTGAGTCCAACCTTTTGAAATTATACATATAAGGACAAAAAATATGGGCAAAAGTGTCATTTTACTCCGAAAACCTTTGCTAGTTGGAAGACAATTGATTTTAGGGACACGGAAGGTATTAAAATGAAAATGTAGGGGCTTATTTGCAAATACTAAAACCTCAGGGGTATATACAAAAAATTCAAATTCAAAAGTCATTGTTTGCGTCCGATATGGCGAACATGATTGGTCTACTCACAGTCACCATTAGGATTGTAAACAGGTCGGTTCCGGTCCGGGTCCATAGTGGATCCGGAACCGTCAAGGAGAAGGTGAATTCGGATCCGGACCTGGAACCGGTTTCTTGGCTCCGGAACTGGAACCAAAACTATATATGGGACGAGTCTGGATTTGGGTCCAGGTTTAGGTAGAGAATGTTATAAACAAAACATAGTTTTTAGAAGAGATTTTCGAGAATTGAGGTAATATGTCGGGTCTTAGGTCCAAACCATGGTGGAACCAGAACGAGACTCATTTACTTATCGGGGCCTAAATAAGGATCCAGGCCCTACTTTTAACGGTTCGGAACCTCTGAATAATTGGAGAATCGGATATCCATTTACATCCCCAGTAACCGTGCAACAAAGGTTATAGAGGATACGTATTTCATAACCGGATGACACCATAATTACTGTTTATTGGTTTAGTGGGGAATCTTAAGAATTTATCTATACTTGTCTTTTACGATTCATATCAGATCCGATCACTGTGAGTTCAAAATTTTGAAGTGATATATTTCAGCTTTTCATCAGCAAGACTTGTACCAACATCGCCAAATTTGTTTGGCTCCATGTAAAGTCAAAGTTAATCTCGGTGGTCAAAATTAAAATTGGATAAGTCAAAATAAAAATTGAGTTAGTAAAAAACAACATCTTTAATATATATATATAACCATGGACCAAAGTCGAAACAAGACCCAAATAGATCTAAATGGCTTTGGTTGACTCACAACATGTAATATAAATGGGCCTAATCTGCTACAAATGGTGTGACTTTCGTGATCGATGACTTGATCAGAAACAAATACTGGGCCCTCTAACTAAAAGGACTGGGCTTAGACAAGCTTGCAGTCCACGTTCTAGTAAAACATAGGATTTAATGTTGGGTCAAATTTGGGCCTACCTTCAAATTGATGATATGTGAAACCTTTAATTCACTCCCTCTTCCTCTTCTTCTAATTTTCTATCACATATTTAACACGTGATTAGTCTTCCTCAACAGTGAGAATGGGTATGAGCAGTTTAGATTTATAAAGGTGGAGCCCATTTAGGATTCTAAAAATACCGTTTTGTGGATGGCAGCAGAATTTTAAGACACGACAAAAGAATAAGCACAAGTGCTTGACTAATGCCACCAGAAGTATTATCTTCTTCATTCCCCAAATGGCCAAGTTACATTGCCTTCAATAATCATATGCCTAATGTAAGATTAGCATATACCAACCCACAAACTTAAGCTGATAAATAGAAGGTCCAAACAGATATATGAAGGCCTGTGAGATCCATTACTTGGATGATGTGGGATATGAGACTTTCCAAACACTCCTCCTTAAATGCAGGTCCAATAGATTTTATGGATGGGACTACCACATAGGCTACACAAGAACGATATAAACCGGCTTTGATACTATGTAATTTTTTAGCTGCCCAAGTTTGGATGTTTTTCTCAAATGATTGCTAGAATCTTTAAATTGGGAAAGGAAGCAGCTCCAACCACATAGATGTAATTTCTTTGAGATTTTTGAGAAGCATGGGCATCCTGGGTAAAAGGGTTTGGGGCCTGAAGCCCCCACCCATACCAAGAAGAAGCTTAAAGATTTTAAGAATACCCCCAACAAATTTTGCAAATTTATATGGTTTTTTTTTTTTTTTCCGTCTGCCCATTCCCAATATTTCTTTTACATAATACACCCCATGGTCAATTTCTTGGGTCCGGCTAAGCCACAGCTCTTTCAGGTAATTGAAGAGCTGACGTGGGATGATTCAATTCTTTGACGGGCATTTCACTCATAATGACCTGGAAAATGATGAATGAAAATCAAAGATATTAGAGCTATGAGGACACCCTCATTATCAGTTCCTCCAAATGGTTTATGGTTTCAAATCCCAAATAAAGTTATCTAAAATGTCACAGGGTTTTTAACTGACGAGTTTTGATCCTGGAGGTCCTTTCACACTCTCAATTCCCCGTGATTTAGCACCAGCCCCAATTTTACTGTCATCATCCCTTTATCAACTGTTGGATTGAATGTCAAAAAATAATCTATAGTTAAAAGACCACTAAATCAAAGCTAGGATCATTTGAAGGGCCTGATTTTATTGCTGACCCTCATCAAGGAGACCTTTCAAAGTACCCCACCCCCACTGATAAGTAAATATCAAAGTGGCCGGACTGCAAATGAGAAGTATGTGGTGTAGAACATTGTCCTTCTTTTGGATACCTACGTCAAAGTTATAACTGTGACAAACATATACAAGCCCCTATAGTTTCAGATTTTAATCCAACAAGTCTAATCCAGAGCAAGTACCTAAATGCATCATAATATTACATATCCATTTACAGAATGCCAGAATGCCAATATCAAGGATAGCAGCTGAGGACATTACATAATGTTATTACTCTTTTATTTTCCTACTGTAAGGGTTTTGTCCTGTCATAGGCCTGTGAAGGGCATTTTCTAATTGCGCACTGGGTGTTTAGACTTTTGGGGCCCATTTCATCCCAGGGCCCATTTTATATTGATCAGACCATTGAATAGGAGGACCCCAGGTACTTGCAGGCTTTACCTCATAGAATGAGGACCCAATAGCAGTAGGCATTCATCTAGAGCCCACAAAATGGATGGTCAATGTATGTATGGGCTAGCTTTTAATTTTTAAAATCCAACTCTATCAATATTTTTATCAACTGAAATTTCTTATAAATTCATCTTTTCTGATTACGTTTTCTTATTAAATCTAATCCCTTTGATAAAGATAATTAAAAAAAAAAAAAAAGAAAACAACATATAGTATTCTTCTTTTAGTAAAAAAAAAAAAAATTGATTCATGATGAAAGTTTTCTATTTTTAAAGTGAAATTCTTTTCTAAAAAACAAATTCTGACCTCACTTCAAACTTGCAATAGAATTTCAATTGGGATCCCAAATATGCTACCGAATAAAAGTTGCACCCATCTCTTTCGATCCCTATTATTGACGCGAGCATTTGGCTTTCTATATCGACTTTGAATTTTAATTCATAGTGTGGCATACTAGAAAAGCTACATAAAGTGAATTTTTTATTATTTGTAAAAACCTTCTATTTGAGACACTTATATGTTTCTCAAAGAAATCGCAAAATGGATGGTCAATGATAGAGGGTTAAGATGATTTAAGGCACACCTAGCTTCATCAGAAACTCTACCATAATATCAAACGTTGAACCCTGCACAACCCTTTTTTGAAGAGTAAAAATAAGCTCAGGAATGTACAAATCTTCCCACAAATTTGGTATGCATGGACCAATGTCTTTTTCAAGCCCAACTATAGATCGAAATGGCTTACCCTGGCTTGCAAAATGTAAGTAGACAAATGGGCCTAATATGCTGCAAACGTGGTGGCCTAGGTCCGACTTCCAGCACCCACGACTTGATCAGAAACGAGCACTGGGCCCTGTCACTAGAAAGTCTGGGCCTAAAAAACCATGCGGCCCATGTTCTAGTAGAACATGGAATTTAATGTTGGACCAAATCTTAGCCTAAAAGTCAATTTGGTCTTACTTTCAAATTGATGGTGCGTAAAACCTCTAATTCACTCCCTCTTCTTTTTTATTTATTTATATTTTCAATCACATATGTGACACGTGATCAATCAGACTCTACAGTGAGTAGTTTAGATTTATGAAGGTGGGCCCAACTTACTAAGAATCAGGATTTTTAAAAATATTATTGGGTCAGTGAATGCGAGCCGAGTTTTCCCAAAAGTTGGATTAGATTACATCAAAATAAACACAAATAATGTAAGACAATCTTATGAAACTGCAAATATTTATTACATTGAGAAAGAATAAACACCACCACATTAGTCACGAGTTTACAATAGAATAAGAACAAGTGCTCGTAAGAAATACACACAAAAGATGATTTCTTCTTGATCTTCATTTTTCATAACTTTTACGCTTGATTAATGCCCACCAGGGGTGTTATCATCTTCTTTCTTTCCTCCAAATTGCTTCGCGTTGAGTCACGACCAGAGGAAATGACTTGAGCCTTGGGCAGCGAGTAACCTTCACCATTCTTAAAGACGGCATTGCTCTGAGAAACATTATCCACTCCTCCTCTAGTTCTTCCAAATTCATCAAAGATAATCCCTCAATTTTCCATTTCCCTACCCAAAACTCGGGGCTCATATTCCTAAGATGGGATTTCATGGTAGCATATATTTGATGGCGGATGCATAGAAACTTTAAATTGGGAAGAGAGGTTGGGCTCAACCAGACAGGTGTACTTTCTCCAGGATAAGAAGTAAGCATCAACTCTTCTAAACATTGAAGAGGCGAAAGCAGATGATTCAATTTGCTGACAGAGGCATTGCCATCATAGCAATAAGGCAAAAAAGAAATTTCCACACGAAGTAGATGTTTAAGCTCTGATAGTACATTCAATATCAGTTCTTGCAAATAGTTTTGGTTTTCTATCTCCACACGAAGTACTGTAAGCTGTCCAAGGTTTTTCAACTGACCAATATGAGAAGCAATTTTCTGACCCGTATTTGAATACGGTCGCCAGTCTAATCGCTCCAACTTTGAAAGCCTCCCAATTTCCTCTGGCATGCAGGTCAAAGATGGACATTCAATAATTTGAAAGAAAATGAGTCTATCCAGCTTTGTGATTGTTGAGGGAAGCATTTTCAAATTATCAAAACCTCTTAAAATCAGACATTGAAGATTATGAAGATTTCCAATTGAATCCGGGAGCTGTTCAACTGTACAATTTTCCAAGCTTAGAGAAACTAGGTTCAACAGTGAGGTTATTCCATAAAGCCAAACCTTCTGGATGATTTGTTCTTCTTTCTTAAAACTGAACGTAGCAGTTAACACTCTTAACCGCTTTAACTTGCGTAGTTCCAAGTTTTTATTTAAAAGCTCCTTTTCCTCTATGCGCATCCCCCACAGTGTTCGCAACTTGCTCTCAATCTTAGACTTCTTCGCCCCGGTACTTTCAACATTCTTGATTACTCCATTATCAAATATACCTACGCGACGAGACTCGGCACTCAATTCTTGCGTACCCCTTTCATCCAAACTTGTAAAGCTCACATCCCTTGCAATTTTGATAGCCATATCCCGCACTAAATCATGAATCTTGACATACTCAATCTTTCTCTCAAACAAATCGTGTTCACCTAGTAACAAACACCGATTACATAACTCCACTGCGTATTCTTTTCCAGTTTCAAAAGCGGTTCTTCTGTCACGCCCCCAGATATGAAACCGGGATAATGCGTGAGATTAGGGCCAATTAAAATTTTTCAACATAATAATAATGACACTTGGCCCCAATCATGTCCCAAATGGATCGAAGATCGCTGTGAGGTATAAATATTTCCTCGGATACATATATCAATAGCGGAAGCTTCATACAAACAAGTGGTATCACAAGATGTATAGTTAAGAGCAATATGGAAAGATATTATCTAAGTTCAAGTTTGAAACAGTTTAACAAAAGTATTAATTACAATGAAAGGCCACGATAAAACTTAGGCCTAACCAAAATAATAATCAAAAGAACCAAAAGATGAATCTATCCAAAATATGCATGAGGCTCTCAAGTACGGGGTCAGTACGGCTATACAACACCGTCCGTGCTAAAGTCTAGGAGGTCATCAGACTGATCCGCCTGAATCTCCTCCGTCGTCTCTTCCTCGAGGTAGAAGGGCTCGGTACCTATGCACCAAGAGTAATACCATCAGACACGACGGTCGGCAGGTAGATATAAATATAAAACATCAATAGATATGCAGAACGAATCAGAATAGACGATAGACAAGATCATAAAACATGCATAGCATCCTGATCGTAAGAAGTGCATAGCATACGAATCATAATCAAACTAACATAAACATCTAGCAAGATAGGCGGTCCACATATGCTAATTACCACGGGATAGTGTCATTGCCCTCCCTACTCCCATTGAGTTGTGGTGGAGATATCAAGGCACAGGATATACCTGGCAACAAGGCACAGGATTAAAGCCTGGCAACAAGGCACGAGTAGTAACTCGGCAACAAGGCACGAGTAGTAACTCGGCAACAAGGCACGAGTAGTAACTCGGCAACAAGGCACGGTAATGACCCGGCAAACAAGCAAGATCCATCAATAAGTAAAAGGTCGTACTGCGCAGACGTTCATCAAGGTCCTCACACAGATGGTGCCCCATCTGTGTTGGGCGATATACAGCTGAGTGGTGCCTGACACAAAGATCCCTAGACAAACAATAGTGAGGGGCTAGGCTTTCTTGCGTGAACAAGATTCATTAACAAAAGAGAGACTACTTTCCATTATCAAATCAAGATCAAGACCAAACAAGCAAGCTTCTTTCAACATCAATACCATAAGTAGTCCTCGTCAAGCTTTTACAATCAAAGCCACCTAGCCTCAACACTTCCATCAATAATCAAAACAAGCGGAACATCAAAAGGGATCCTAAGTTCAACACCTAGGTTCATCAAATAATCCCAAAACAAAACAAAGCAAGCGAAGCTAAGGAACATGAACATAGCATGTAGACAAGTACCAGACGGTACAATTTGGAGTCAGAAGCGATAGACAATCCAATCCTAGGTACCATGTTAAACCCGAGGCATCGTACAACTATACTCAGTCACAAAGGGAAGTAGGGTTCACGATACCCAAACAGACAATCTCCGTGCATAGATATAAAGGGGGTATCCCGTTGTCCCGTACCATTCAAGATTGAGATAGGTTGTAACCCGACACACCCGGATTAACCGTGAAAGACGTCGGCTCAAAACATCTTCACATATAGTCAAATGAGTCCAAAAAGGGTAGCCAAGGTTCCACCTAAGTCCATCCAAGATAGGGTCTAAAAGGCCCTTTCTAAAATACCAGAACATGTAATCAGTCAATATGAAGGGCCTAACCCTTCCATTCTGATCCTGCAAAAAAAGAAAATAGGGCCTTGCCCTCTCCACATACATCCATACCCCCTCTCATCAAGACCATCATCTAATATCCATCCAACCAATATCCATTTAATTAAACAATTAAACATAGTTATCATGTTTTCCAAAATCAAAGGTATCAATTGAGCATATGGTCATCTAAATCATCATCAATCATCAAATCAAATGAAAGACAAACATATCCAAGCATATATATAAATATCTACTTGCCTTTGGTGGAAAATGCCCCAAATCCAAAAATCTTAGCTCAAAGCCCAACAAACAAAACCTAAGGAAGCATTAGCAAAATAAAACTAAATTAAAATATAAAACTAAAAGGATGGAAAACTCTAAACTAACTAACACAACTCCACACCTAAAGTATATAAACCCAAACAAAGGGGAATGGAAGCTTACCAAACGGATGGGTGGATGGAGTGGTGGCTTGAAATTGAAGAAGAGATGCTCGCGGGGTCCACGTGGAGATGATGGTGATGATCGAGGTTGCAGGGCCCACTTGATTGGTGGCCCTCTAGATTAGTGGCACATTGATAAGAAAATGAAAAAGACAGAATGGAAGAAATAAATAAAGAAAGAAATGGTGAGATGGGTGGGGAGGAAGTCAACGTTGAAATGAGTGGAGGGAGGTGAGAGATGAGATGAGAAAATGAGAAGGTATGAAATGAGATGAGAAAATGAGAAGGGATGAGAGGAAAATGAAAGAATGAAATGGGTATGGGTTATTCGTTGGCTGGGTGGGAGTTGAGTGAAGAAGAGAGAAAAGAAAGAAAGGAAGAGAGAGAAACAAGGAATGGGTTGGATGAGTGGGTGCTCATCCACGTTGGCAGTAAGGAGGGATGAGTGAGAAAAAAAAAAGGAAGAGAGAGAGTGGAAAAAGGAAATGGGTAGGGGTGATTCACGCCGGCAGCAAGGGGGAAAAACAGGGAAGGAATGAGAAATGGAAAAGGGAAAAATGGAGGAAGAAATAGAGAGAGAAGGAAATGGAGAAATAGAGAGAGAAAGAAAAAGATGGGTAGGGCGACAGTATGCTTGGAAGAGGGAGAGAGGTGGAGAAGAGAGATGAGATGCAGTGGTGGTGGCGGCGGCGGCGACGTCGCCGGGCGATGGTGAGGCAGCAGGCCGTGAGTGAGAGAGAGAGAGAGAGAGAGATGAGGTGAGGAAATGAGAGGAGGGTTGCTGTGCTGTGAAAAGGGGGAAAAATGAGGGAGATGGGTTTTGACCTAAATGAGAAAGGGATGGGGATGCACGTGGGATTAAGTGGGGGTGGGGCATGATGGATGAGATGGGTATTAATAAAATGGGCTTGGATGGGTACGGGTCAGGTCAGGTTCTGGGTCGGGTTCGGAGGTCCGGATTGAAATGTAACAGAAGGACAAAGTCCGAGAAATTAGGTGATCTATCCGATGGTACCAAAATCTCAATAAGTGAAAAAAATACTATAAAGCCCTCGGAACTTTCCAAAAATAGCGACACACACCCTTACCGTACCCAAACGCACTCTGAATCGCGCGAGACTTCGCACGCGAGATCCATACGTCAAACCCAACTCGCTAAGACTCTAAACACACTTACTAACTAATCACACAATTAATTATAATTAATATGGGCTATGGGTCGGGATGTTACATCTTCCATTCGTTTCTGAAACAAAACCCTCACCAATCCACCAGCAAACAATATTATCAACTTGTATCACATGGTCTTCAGGTAACATGGAAAACCATAAAAAACAAGGTTTTAAGTAGGTGGGAAGCTCCTCGTAGCTCAGCTCTAAACTTGACATGGCCAGCTCACCTGTCTTCTCCTCTGCAAACGCCTCTTTTAGATGCTCTAATATTCTCCTCCATTCACTGACTGAATCACCTTTTCCAAGCATCATTCCGCCTACGACCCTGATCGCCAAAGGGAGCCCTTTGCATCTTGCAACAATCTCTTTGCCTAAGCCTGCTACATCAGAATTGGGATACTTACCGCCATTCCATGCAAATGCTATTTTAGAAAATAAGGACCAACTGTCATCATCTGAAAGAATCTTGGGACGATGTATGTGCTTCTCAATAGCTCCCATTGTTCTAGCCACCTTTTCATTTCTTGTTGTAACAATGACACAATATCCGAGATTTCTAGGTAAAGCAGATTTCAAACTATCCCACCAAGACCTTTCATTTCCCCAAACATCATCCAAAACCACCAGGTACTTTTCATCTCCTAACACCTCCTTAAGTTTTACCAATAACTCTTCAACTTCTTTCTTTCTCAAAGATTTTTCATCTACATTCATTTTAATTAACATCCTCTTGAGTAAGTCTTCCAATTCACAATTTTGAGAAACAGTAACAGAAATCATGTGTTTAAAAGAGTTTTTTATCCTAATTCTATTGCATATTTTCCAAGCAAGTGTGGTTTTGCCTATTCCTCCCATACCAACTATTCCAATTATAGTTGAGGGCTCCTGTGATTCTAAGATCCACTTTTCAACCTTTGAAGCATCATCTTCTAATCCCACTATGTCCGCCTCTTCCAATAAAATGGGATAGCGCAACAAAGTTGTGCTTTCTTTTTCTCTGCCTGTAATGGTACTAGGGGCTGTAGACAAGTAGGATTTCATTCTTTCCTGAACTGCTTCAATCCTTTGAATTATTTTCTTTAAGCGTCTTGAGACCTTGAGCCGAAATTTTAAAAGTCGGGGAGAGTAGCAACTCACAATGTTAAACAAATACCCATCATGTCGCTTCATAAATTCAATATAGCAATCTGCTATGACATCCTCGGAATCATACACCAACTCTCTCAGGTCTCCTGTTACCAACTTGAGAATCTCCCTTCCTTCCTTTCTTCTCATTCTATCGGCTTCTTTGATGTAGCTTTGCATGTAGCTCAACTCATCTTTCAGTTTATCAAACTGGCTATCAAATTCAAGTAGTTGTTGTCCTTCACGTACAAGGAATGCTAATAACTTATCCAAGAGAACGCCGACAACCGCATCCACCATTGTCCTGTGCGTACAATACTTAAAGCATTATAAAAAATTATTATTAAGAAAGCAAAACTTAAAGCATTATAAATGTTTTAATTTAATCTAATTCTTTTCCTTTTCAATTTGAGAAAATCGTATATTCCAAGATAATGCCGACTAAAAGTTGAACCACACACTAGACAATTTTGATAATGCAATTTAGTAAATAGCAACAACTATATATCTTCGGTCAGTGAAAGGGTGGAGATTCGTTTACTGTAATTAGATAAGATCATTCGTATTAGCCTAAGTTTATTATTAAAACTTTTGAATAAAAAAAAGCTTTGAAACATAACTCTCATACCGATTGCCGTTTAGGGGTAGTTTGTCTACATATGCAAATGACTCCCATATGAAATGTTTTCATATGCTGTTGAGGCATATGTGAAACAGTTTCAATTGTTTCTCTTTTCCACACATCTTCGTCTGTGAAACAGAGTGGATCCAACGGTTCAACATTTGTTCACGAAACCTTCACCATGTCCACATTTTTCACAAGTATCTTAAAATATATGATGAATAAAAGCATTACACTTGATCCCATAGAAAAAAAATAGGCATTCTAAAGAGTTTGAATAGTTTGGATCGTAAAAGTGAAGTCCACAAAATTCAGAATCACAAAATTTCGATTTTGGGTTTTTTTTTAAATATATAATATCTGTGGAATTTAGACACAAAACTCGGTCCCACGGCCATTTTTATCATTTTAAAGTGTTTTAATGGTATAGATCTTGATTGTAGGGCTCATATATTTTGAGAATAGCAAAAAACCAGATTGGTTCCATGGATGTGAAAATGGTGTATAAAAATAATAAATAATCCAACGGTTGTATATTTTTTGCACATATCTCACAATCTTTGATGAATTAAGATGTGAGATTTTATCCCATAGCTATAATTTCCCTTTTAAAGAGTTTAAATGGTCTGGTTCATGAAAATGGGGCCTACATATTCCCAAAACGTCCATTTTTCTGCTTGGGGTTTATTCATTTATTATTATTATATTTTGCCAATATCTCAAAACTTAAGACAAATCAATGGTTGAAAATTGGTCCCTTGGCCGTAATTATCTTTTGAACGCTTTGGACATTCAGATTAGACTTTTGGGGCGCACAGAAGTGTAAAAGTTGAAGAAAAAACATGATAAATGATGAGGACTCCCAATCATTGTAGCTTCGCCCGGTGGCAGTAGCATGTGAAATGGTTTCACATCTCCTAAGGTGTGAAAACTATGGGCTCAAAATTAGCCCATTTTCACATGGTTTTACCCCCAATTTTCAAGCTTGATGTGTAAATCATCTCAGACAAACATAAACATGCATATCCGTTAGGCAAATGCACCATTTACATTTACATATGTAAAAGACTACAAACAAGCAACAAAGTCGGGTATCATATTTGTCAAAATAAGAGTGAAATATCACTATAGTTAATTTGAAAGATTTATAAGAAAAAAGTGTTTGGTTTTGATAATAGTTGCAAAGAAATTTTTTTCTCCTTTTTTTTTTTTTTTTTTTTTTTTTTTTTTTTTTTTTTTTTTTTGAGGCGGAAAGAAACATAATTGGGCAAGGATTAAGGATTATGCAAAATTCTACGATATTCCTTTTCTTCTATTCAAATTAAAATCGGGTTTTTATCTAACTGAAATATAGAAACCTTACTTTCATGTTCAATATATATATTTTTGGTCATATCTTGTTTTAGCCGACCATAGACTAATGGCTAAGATTCAAATGATGATGCCAACGACTACGGCATATTTGTCCATGTGTACAATGGTTGTTCTATAAGCCCTCGGTGTTGGACATAATGTGTGGCCCACATGACCACATCCAAACCATGGTTATTAATGGGCTCCATCTTATTTTGGCTTTCCCAAAACTGAAGTGGAGTTATAGGAGAGTTTCCAATTATTAAGGATTTTATAATTGGCCAATAAAAGAGGATTATCAAAATGTATGTAAATTTCAAATTTCACCTACACTTCTTTTGGGGTGTCATGGTGCACGCCACTTAGTGCGGCCCACCTGATGGTCCAACCCTATTAGTGATTGATCCCATTTTCCTACTGCCATCAGAATGGACTCCACCTTTCTATCAACGAACCATTTTTAAGTGGTAAAATCTCGTGGGCCATTGATCAAATGGTTAAGATGATCACAGGGACCCCATATCTTGTACACAAGTAGGATCCAAGAAATTATTTGATACACTCGGCCATATCCTCGGGAGGGGCTTCAAATGAGCCCAAGAAGAAGATGTGCAATGGGAGTTCCCATGCACACCGCATATATGGGATGGACCCTAGATCTTGAAATCCACCTCGGGGGTGAGCCCCACACCAGTAGCCTATATGCGCATAGGCAATGGTGTTCGTGTGCGCGTCTTGCAATGGACCGGCTTTCTTCAATTGCTTTCCTAATTTCTCAGTCGCTTTGACAGACCTTCGTGCACATGAAGCCGTTTCCCTAGGAGTTCAAACTCAAGGATTTGATATGAAGCCTAATTCTCAAAATATTGTTCTATTTAACGAGTATATTCAACTTCTATCAGGTTGGGCATTTATGGATAAAAGGCAACAAAGGCTTGGGTATATAAAAATTTTAATTTTTTTAAATAGAATAGAATGCAATTGGTTTTTGTTTTCTCAATGAATTGACACTTTGCAATATGATTTCTGCTTTGTTACTATTGCTTCTGATTTGTTAGTAGGGATGTTGTTGATTAAATCTTCTTCTTTTTTTAAATAATTTCAGCTATGTCCATTTGTTTCGGTCTTTTCACCTCGTCTCCCTGACCTTCGTTCTGTCTGATTCAGGTATGGGTAGTCCTTGGAATTTATGTCTGGAATTGGAATTTTGGGAGCAAGGAGATTCAAAGTTTGGCAAATAAAACCTTTTTCCAATTGGAAATTTGAGCGGCAATGGTAACAAGATAAATATAATAATTTTACAGAGTCTTTTGGTTTTATTTGTGTTGATAAATAAAATTACTTTTTGTCTGCCTAATATTCCCACCTACTACCCAAAAAAGTTCTCATATAATAGTTCTCACTTGAATATTTCTACATCTTAGCCGCAACTTAAAGTGGACCTCATGAGCGTGAATACATGTTATGCTGATACAATCTACTCGTGGGTGAAAGTCTTCCTTATATTGCACAACCCTAAATAAATTGATAATGGACTCAAGAAGAATCATGGCAGAATGATGATAAGACTTTTGATTGATAACTAACTTGTAGAGTCACAAAAATGATCTTAAGGGAGACAGTGACACAAAAATCTTGTAAAAAAAATTAATCCGAACCACATGCATACTAAGTATCAAGAGATAAAAATAAGGCTTTTTTGTTATATATACCCCCTTAAAGTTTGTAGGACTTGTAAATGGGCCCTCAAGTTTTAGTATTTGGATATAGGCCCTTGCATTTTTATTTTAATACCTTCCGTGTCTCTAAAATCAATAGTCTTTCAACCACCATAGGTTTTTAGTACGAAATTACACTTTTATCCATCTTTTTTATCCTTATATGCATAATTTCAAAAGCTTGGACTCAATATTTTTTATAAAGCATGTAACATTAACAATTACACTTAAGTGAGAGAAAACAACCCTACATATATTCATTTTTTCATCAATACAGGGCTCATTTCATTAAATCCATATTAATTATGACGACAATCAACACCCATACTTATTATCTGTTATAATTTATCCAATCCATACATGACCCACCATTGGATTAATGAAAGTTTTAAAATGCATGATTCTGCTTCATGTGTAAGGGTGGTGTAAAAAAAAATATTGGGGGAATGGGCAAATGTAAAAATAATAATAATAATAATAATAATTAATTTTTAGAATTTGTGAGGGGGGTGGTCAGTAGTGTTTGGCTCTATGTAAAAAAAATATTGGGGAAAAGGGGCAAAGGTTGAAAATATATATTAATTTTTGGAATTTGAGTGGGGAGGGGGGGATTTTAAACTTTTCTGAGATATGGGTGGGGGCTTCAGTCCCCAAGCCCTTGTACCTAGGTCCACTTCTGGTCATGTGGAAGAAAGAGTTATTAAGAGAAATAATTGGGACTTGAGATAAAATAATAGTATTTTCGTAGATAATAAAATACTCATTTTGTTTAATGGATGTAAAGGCAGAGCTGTCATTTATGTAAAAATCTAAGACAAATCTCATTGTGGCTGCCCATTCTTGTAAGAAATATTAATTTTAGGGATATGAAAGGTATTAAAAAGAAACTGTAGTGGCCTATTTATAAATACTAAAATGTCAAGGGCCTATTTACAAATCCTATAAACATTAGCATGGTATATACAAAAAATGCTCTAAAAATAATAAAAAGAAAAGCAAGTTTTAGAAGTTACCTTAATTTAAAGGATCCCGATCAAGAGATAAAATGAGTAGCTCGAATGGCCCTCTAAGGATGCTTCACCCCTGCACAAAGAAGGCCACATGATTAAACTTTCACACTTTATTTTCTTTTTCAACTGGAGTTTTCTCCAAATTTCGTTCATAACATCTAATTGTTTACTTTTTATTTTGTGCTAGCAAAAATAACAATAACTACTGACTAGTATCACTACTTTTAGGGCAGAAGTATAATGCAGCAACAGGCTGCAGGACCATTGTTAAATACATGGGTGGGGCCTATCTTTCAAAAATCCAAACCGGTTGCTTAGACAGACCCATTGTAGTGATCAATATATAGATTGTTACTCAAATCGGCTTGATTGACCCTTATCTATATGAAATAGATCTGTATAAATCAGATCTGTTTCAAATGGCACTGTTTGAAATAGATGGTGTAGAATTATGTTGTTTGGTAACACTTTTAAACCGATTAAAACATATTTTTTTAAATCAATGGTTGCATATTTTTTTATAAATTTATTGATATACATAGTAAATTAGTGGCTAGTATTTGACCACATGGCTATTTGTAGTATTCATAAGAGGATTAATCGCTCATATCTTCATAAAGCGGCCCACAAAGTCCAAAAATTAACTTCAATTGTTCACTTTTGTTTTGCAAAAATATCTCAAGATTGGTGAGTGATCAACGGTTAATATTTGATATGATGGCTGTTCTTAGTCATCCTAAGAACTTGTATGATTCAGATTATAGTTTAGGGCCCCACCATTGGAAAAGAACAAGAAAAATCGATCTCTGTGATACAAATCCAAAACCGAGTTAAGTAATCGTTGGTGCATCAACGGTCCAGAGCCATTTTTCGATTTTTGAGATCTGACACTACAAATTGACCTCATAGTGGTGTTTATCTCTCCAAAGAGGATTGACGGTTCTGGTTTTTTGTTTGGGGCCCACAAATGTAAAAGATGTGGATCAAACTATACAGAGTTTTTTAAAAATATCTAAGATTATATATTATGTAGCCGTAATTGACCCTATGAATCTATTCAATGGATTAGATCTTGATTTAGGGGCCCATAAATCAGAAGAAAAAGAAATAAACGGACTGCCCAGGATTACCATGTGTTTCACTGTTTGGGCGCTGGGATCCCTGCAGCCAATTATCATTGGCCGCTTCCTCCCCAAGTGCTTGTTACTAAACCATCATCCAAGGCTGAAATTTGATTTTCTAATTATTTTTATTCTTATTTAAAAGATAGGCGGAACAAATCCTAATTCTTGGGCTAGTTAAGTGATTAACCTCAGTTGCATTCTCAACTTAAAAGGACTATGCCCAGTTGAATTCCAGCAGCCCAGGGCACTTCAAACCCTTTTATTAGACAATTATCACAGTCAACACTCTATTTTGACTGCCTACCATTCAAGACTCACTCTTGAAATGGCATTTTCTTTTGTACAACCTTACTTTTGTAAGTGGCCACGCCACACACCAGACAATAGAATATGCATTGTACTGACGCATTAAATTATCAATTAAAGAAATAATAATTCATTGTCACATTAGTAATATTAAATTTCAATGGCTATAGTTTAGGTGACAATTGCCTCAAAATAGTCGAAAAATATATATTTACTACAGAGCTGTTCGATCCTAAGGATATCGCAGAATCCGTAGGATATCGCAGCCTGCGATATCCTAAGGATATAGGAAATCGCAAGTTACGATATCATAGGGATGTAGGATATCCCACAATCAGAAGCGGGAAGACTTGAATAATCGGTTTTTTTTTTCTTTTTTGTCTTGACTGTGGGACCACCAAACCATCATCCAAACCGTTAGATAGCTGTATGAGTGTAAGAACTAATATCGCCCCAAAATTTGAACCGTTGATCTATCACGGTTATCGAAAAATTTGCAAGAAAGTCACATTATTTTTGCAAATTATAAGAACAAATTATAAGCCACATTTTTTTAATTTTATTAATAACTATAATAGATCAACGGTTCAAATTTAACACAATATTAGTTCTTACATTCATACAGTTATCCAACGGTTTAGATGGTGATTTGGTGGTCCCACAATCAATGAAAAAATAAATATACAGACTATTCAAGTGATTGTGGGATATCTTATATCCATAGAAAATCACAGTCTGCGATATCTTACAGATCGAACAGCTTTGCAGTAAATATATATTTTTGGACTGTTTTGGGGCAATTATCAGCTTTAAGACCGTCAGTATCTGGAACGAATATTTTCGGAACAACAATTTACTAGTTTCAGATTGTAAACAGAAGTAGTACATTTTATTTTTTTTTGTGGGTGGGGTGGTTTTGTTTATGGTTTCACCACTGGTCAAACCGACTCGTGATCACCATGGGCCTAAACTACAATCTTAATAGGTTTATATTTTACATAGGAATCCCACAGCATTAGGGGAAGACCAGGGATTCTCATTTGAGGTGGGCCACACAAACTGGAATAGTTGTGCTTACGAGTAAAATCTAAGATTTTCACGTGGGATTTGGGGATGGACCAATTGAATTTGGAAGTGGACCCAAAATTCTCATATTGGTTTCCGAAATTGACCTAGGTCCAACAGGCGCCAATGCTCCACCCCATTTCCCCAAAAAAAAAAAACCCGCCCGGCCCCCAAAAAATAAAATTTGTGCCACCGCCCCCAAATGCTTGTATGTAGGTATGCTCCTACAGTTCACCCTTAATTGTAATGAAAATTTTGACTTAAACTCTATTCCCCTAGCCTTTTTATTCTCTTCAAGAGGATGAATAGTTTAGATTGTAATTTTAGGGGTGACAAAAATAAATAAAAAATTGAAAAAATGAACTGCCAAAAATGAAGATGTAACCATCTAGAGTTTTAACAGATCCTCACTATCGCTGATGATCTAACGGCTAAAATTTGGTTGCTTAGCCGCTTCTGTTCTTCTTTAGAGGATGAACGGTTCAGATTGTGATTTTCGGGAGGAAAAAGTTAAAAAGTTAAAAAGATGAACTATCAA
This sequence comes from Camphora micrantha, assembly GCA_003546025.1. NCBI lineage: Eukaryota > Viridiplantae > Streptophyta > Magnoliopsida > Laurales > Lauraceae > Camphora > Camphora micrantha. The sequence goes on along the minus strand of QPKB01000005.1, from coordinate 49,367,357 downwards.
AATTGAAAAAAAAAAAAAAAAAAAAGTGAAGTGAAGTGTTGTCCGGATAAACATTATGTGAAACTGGCTTTTTCAGTATATGGGTAGATAACTCTCGGTTTGCTAACATGACACTAATCATTTATGATGTCCTTTCTTTGAAGAAAATCATTTATGCAAAAAAAAAAAAAAAAGACACGTTAAGAAAATTGGGAAAAATAAAAAATAAAAAATGAATTCAATCTTTTGAAATTGAAGTCCATAATAACCCCCTTAGCAAAGTTCACCGAGACAATATATAAATAAATAGAAAGGAATTGGTTTATAAATAAATAAAAAAGGATTGGCCGATACCAGTACCTTTCAACACAGCCCTATGCATACCGATCTGAAGCATGGTAGTCAATTCCGTTTTATTTTGGCTAAGAATGGCTGGAGTTTTTCATTCCGGTCCTTCTGCCAAAGCGGAATGGAGGTGACAAAAAATCCATTTGGATTCCGGTCCATTATAGTTGTCCATTTTGGTCTATTCCGGCCCATTTCGGTTTGCAGCACAATTTTTACTATTTTTTCTTTCAATATCAATAGCAAGAAACATACATGATTTATATTTTATTTATATTTTTCTATTTTTTACATATATGCATATACATTTTTATTTTTATTATTTCTAAAATCTAAATAGGATGAGCTCTACATAAAGGCGATGATAACCCTTTTTTTTTTATTGTAGACTTTTTTTTTAATAGCTATGTTTTTATGGCTCTGATTTGGTTGGCTTTATCAGAATAACACGAGAGACACCAAAGAAGACCCGGGATGGGACGCAATTGATGATGAACTCTACATAAAAACCACGGTCACTTCGAAATTAAAATCCCACTTCTTATGGGGAAGTGGATCCCCTAAGACCAGGATCCACTAGAAATCCTTGAAGCTCCTCCATAGGGCCCTTTTCTTTTAAAAATCTATAAATTGGTAAAAACAGAAGTTACCCGTATGACATGGATCATGATAAAATTGATCTCTAATAAAAGATAAGCCCATCATCAACTTGATCACACATGAAATGATACATGAATAAATAAAATTTTGTGTTTTATACATGACTGATGTGATAGTGGGCCAAGTAATGCAGTGAAAACCAGACTATTTGTTCTGTTAAGGGGTTTAGATTTTCAACAAGACAAGACACCACTTAAGAGCCTCATGCTTTTCGTTTCTTTCTTCCCTTTTTATTTCCTTTCTCCGGGTATAAGCTCTCTATAAAGACTTTTAGGTTGGTATATCATGAGTTTAGGTGGCCTGCAGACATGGTGTGTCAAACTGGATTTTGACTACAGCTTGTGGCACATATGTTCAAGTCATATGAATTAGAAAAAATTAGTGCAACATCACGTGAAGGACTCCCACCGCCAAAACAGCATCATCGAAGACGGAAAAAATAAAATCTTTTCTCACAAAATGAAAAAGAAAAAAAAAAAAAAAACACAAAAACAACAAAAACATCTTATAGTAAGGCCCACCCATGATCCATCAAAAGTGCCAGATGCAAACTAGTGCTGCAAATTTGCACTATCTAAATAAGTACGGATTTAGTGAAGCTTTAAGGCAGCTTAAAATTCCAGGATTCCGATTCTATCTGATTTTATACTTGGTCCATCTTCTATATTTGAATTGAGATTTGAGTCCACTAAAACATACACTTAAACAAGAAGTAAAGTTTAAAGTACTAAAATCAAGGGTTGGAATGATACGATTGAAGTGATATTTTCTCAAACGCAGAAACACACATAGTATCCTTCTAATTACCCTTATCTTAAATACTTTTATCTTAAACATGTAATTGAGGGGCAGTTCTCACTTGAATGCCTTGGGATTCACCGGGGAAGGACAACCTTTCCTTACCCCCAGCCCCCATCATTTAGGTAGCCTGCAAACATGGTGTGTCAAACTGGGTTTTGACTACAGCTTGTGGCACATATGTGCAAGTCATATGAATTAGAAAAAATTAGTGTAAAATCAACTGCAGAACTCCCACAAATCGCATAATCAAAGTCGGAAAAAATAAAATATTTTCTCACAAAAGGGGGAAAAAACAACAAAAACATCTTATAATAAGGCCCACCCATGATCCATCAAAAGTGCCCGATGCAAACCTGCAAATTTGCACTATCTAATTGATTCTGGATCAGGCTTTTCCCCACAGTGACTGTGGGTCAAATCCCTTAAAAAGGATCCCGATTCTATTTAATTTTATAATTGGTCCATCTCCTATAGTTGGATTGAGGTTTGAGTCCACTAAAACATACACTTAAACAAGAAGTAAAGTTTAAAGTACTAAAATCAAGGGTTGGAATGATTTGCTTGAAGTGATATTTTCTCAAACCCAAATACACACATTGTGCCCTTCTAATTACCCATATTTTCTATATACGGTGACATGGCATCCTTCTAATTATTTTATCTTAAACATGTAATTGAGCGGCCTGGCTGCCTTGGAATTGACTTGGGCAGGTCACCTTCCCTTACCCGAGAAGGGCTCTTCGCCTCACCCAAAGTCTTCTTCTCTCACCCGATTGAAGGCTTACTTACCGTATCCCAGCACCCCTCAAATGGGGTGAAAAAAAATTAAAAAGAAGACATGCATCCAAGTGGGAAATAAAAAATTGGGGCGTGCTTTTAAGCAGGACATATAAATAGAAAAAACTTAATTAGAAAAAAGAAAAGCAAATGTAGAGACACGAATGAAAAAGTCTAAATGGACAGAACATTGGGACCGGTCCTTGGACCGATCCCAAAGTTCTGATCCAAAGTTCTGATCCAATTGAATCAGAACTTTGGTATCGGTCCAAGGACCGGTCCCCAATGTTCTGTCCAAGTAGCAGGACTCGACACAAATCCTTTCATAGAAACGAATAAGAGAGAGAGAGAGAAATCCCTTCATATAAAAGAATAAGAGAGAGAGAGAGAGAGAGAGAGAGAGAGGGCTACAAAATGAAGAGAAAAATTGAAACTCACTTTCAAATGTTGATCTTTAAAGGACCATCTCAGTATCTTCCACAGCAGGATGACTGTTGGTGATTGAAGGTCTCTACAACAGCATCATCAACAATTAAAAGAGGAAGAAATGAAAATGCAAAGATAAACTATTAGAGCAACTTGAAAGTCAAAGCTTACAACACGATGCTCCTTACATTTTCTGTCACGGAGAACTGTGTGAGGAACACAAATGCAGAGAATATACAGAGATAGCGGAGAACAGAGAAAGGGTTAATAATTGAGGAAGAACGAAAGAAAGTTTATGCAGCAGAACATATAAAAAGGGCATCGACTATAAAGCCACTGGGCCTATAGCTTTCATTCTTGATGTGACAAAAAAAGAAAAAAGTTGTCTGTGGACTGTGGGTAGTAATGTTCATTTGAATGGAATATCAGTTGGGGCCACTTCCAATTCCAAAGTGAAAACAAGATACCACCTATAGAAAATCATCCCGGCCATTGTATTTGGACACATCAGACCCTGATCATTTCATGTGGGAAATATCTAATCTGTTCACTTTCGAGAAAAAAAAACAAAGAGAGATCAATCATCTCAGGACATATTATTGGGGAGTATCAGATGTTGGTACAAGTCTTGCTGATGAAAAGCTAAAATATTATCTCGAACACACTGATCGGATGTGATATGAATTGTAAAAATATAGATAAAATTCAGAGAAGCCTTTTCCTTTTCTTTTCTTTTTTTTCCTTCAACAGTGATCCGATCTGATATTTATCTACAAAAGCCTTTTTGTTTTCCTTTCAAATGATGCGATATGGACTCCAAAAAAAAATACAGTTGTCATAGACGGCCTACAAAAGTCAAGGTCCCGGACTAAACGGATGGACAGTATTTTCCGTAGAAACTGATATTTTCCCTCAGTCACACCATAAAACGAAGCTGTGGGCCCTATGGCATTGAAGCGACATTTCTAGTTCCGGACGGATTCTAAAGGCTGATGCAAAAATGGTTATCGTAGATGCACATTTTTCAAAAAGAGGACAACTTCACATTTTGACGTGACAACTTAGGAAGAAATGGTGAGAATGGATATAGAATTAAGGATATTTACGGTTTTGCCATTGGGAGAAGAGAGTGAGAATGGATAGAGAATTGATGATATTTACGGTTTTGCCAGTGTGCGAAGAGATTGAAAATGGATAGAGAATTGAGGATATTTACAGTTTTACCATTGAAGGGAAGAGAGTGAAAGGTGAGGTCCGATATTTTTTTATTATTAATTTTTTACTCATTTAAAATTTTTTGTTACTTTATTTTATTTGATTATTGTTACTTGGAATGACACTTATATTTCCTAAATTATAATTATTTATTGACTAAAAAATTTAATCAATTATTATTTTAGATAAATTATAATTAGTAATGAAAAAAAGAAAAATATCCCTTAAAAAGAAATTAAAATAAATACCTAAAAAATGAAATTAATGATAAAACGCTTATTTTGATCCCTAAACGATAGAATTTGGCTAAAAACACACGTGCATCATCGCACGATGTGCGATGAGTTAAATTTATTTCGACGTTTTCCATCAAATTAGAGGATTCGCGAAAATTTAGGAGAACGTCAGTTCTCTGACATGTGAATAATAATTTGTATATTCCTGACACATGTAAGATCATTTTCAAGTTAATAATAATTACTATATTCCTAACATTTGCAAGATAATTTTTCATATAAATAATTAAGAGATTCATGACCTTTGAATCGGAGAACGTCAGTTCTCTGACATGTGAATAATAATCTGTATATTTCTAACACATATAAGACCATTTTTAAGTTAATAATAATTACTGTATTCCTGACATTTGCAAAATAATTTTTCATAGAAATAATTAAGAGATTCCTGACCTTTGAATCGGAGAATGTCAGTTCTCTGACATGTGAATAATAATTTGTATATTCCTGACACATATAAGACCATTTTCAAGTTAATAATAATTACTATATTCCTGACATTTGCAAGATAATTTTTCATATAAATAATTAAGAGATTTCTGACCTTTGAATTTTTCATACACATAATGAGTACATTCCTAACACTTTGTAAATTTTGTTTGAAATAGTTAGTAGATTCTTAACATTTGCAATTTTTCAATGAAATAATAAGTAGATTCCTGACCTTTGTAATTATTCATAGAAATAATTAGTGGATTTCTGACCTTGGTTCACATGCAATGTTCTTAACCTTTTTTTGTAGTAGCCTATCTTGATCACATACTCTATAAATACTACTTCTTTGTATGAGATTTTTCAAAAAAATATTTATTCTCTTCTCAACTTCTCTAATCTACATTTTTGGTTTTCTCAATTCTCTTATCCCTTCGGATACTATTCGGTATTATGAACGAACTTATTAAGTTATGGGGCAAAGATTTACGCTTGTCAAGTGATTCGACTGAGGTAAATTTTTATTTAATATAACACTAACTAATTGTTGACTAAATACGCACTAATTTTGCTAGTTAATGTGAAACGGGATGACCAAATGCGAAGTGATTACAGTAGCATCAGAAAATATTCAAGTTCAAACTGATTATACGGAGCAGTTTACAACTAATATAGTATAATTAAAATTTTTATTTCTTAGTCATTTAAATCTGAATAAATACTAATTACTTTTTTCATTCTTAGGTATTTAATTGTCGCGAAGAATTATTTCAATGGGCACGAGCAGTTGGGCGTGCAGTTGGATTTGTTTTGACGATTGCAAGTTCGAATCAAGGTGAATTTGGTCAGAAGCCTTATTTGCTTATGCAATGTGAGCGAAGTGGACATTACCGGTCGATAAAGATTTCGTCGAAGAAGACTGGTACTAGAAAATGCAATTGTCCATTTCGTTTGAAAGGCATTAAATTGAAAGTCGGGAATGATTGGGTATCAATGGTCGTCTACGGGATCCATAATCACCCTGCTGCGTATTACATGGAAGGTCATTTGTACGCTGGTAGATTATCAGAGGATGAAACAGGCATTATGATTGATTTGTCCAAAAATTTAATGAAGCCACGTGACATACTATCGACATTGAAGGCGAGAGATCCACTCAATGTGTCAACCATAAAAACCATTTACAATGCTCGTAAAAAACATCGAGTGGCAGAAACTACAGGGAGGTCTCAGATGCAACAATTATTGTTTAATCTCAATAAGCATGATTACATTTCGTGGCATAGAAGTCATGGTGAGTCAAAAAGTTTCAAGATTTATTTTTTGCTCATCCTTGTTCACTTGATTTGTTACGTGCTTTTCCTCACATACTTCTTATGGACACGACGTACAAGACTAACATGTTCAATATGCCACTTTTTGAAATAGTCGGTGTTACATCAACAGAGTTGACCTTTTCTGTTGCATTTGTATTCATCCAGTTCGAGAAAGAGGACAATTTTGTATGGGCATTAAGTTGTTTGCGTTCTACTATGGATGGTTGTTCTTTACCGCCAGTGGTGCTGACTGATAGAGATTTAGCATTAATGAATGTTGTGGATCGCGTTTTCCTCGAGTCAACCGCTTTGCTGTGCAAATGGCATATTGGGAGGAATGTATTAACAAATTGTAAGAAGTTATTCGAAGAAAAGCATGTATGGGAGTGCTTTTACTCCAAGTGGTTTTATCTAGTGGACTCTGATACCACTGAAGAGTATTCCAAGAGGTTGCTGACTATTGAGCAATTATTTCGAAGATATCCTAAAGCACTCAATTACATCAAAACGATATGGCTGAATAAATATAAGGAGAAATTTGTGAAAGCCTAGATCAACAGATAAATGCATTGCGGTAATAGGACGATGAATCAAGCTGAAAGTCAACATGCAAGGTTGAAAAAGTATTTATGTAATTCAATGGGCAATTTTGAGTCCGTATGGTCTCATGTTCATAATCTATTGGAGGCGCAATCCACATCCATAAAAGCATCGTTGGAACGAAGTGTCAATTTTGTGCGGCATGATTTCAGGCACTCATTGTATGACGAACTACAAGGTTTTGCTTCTTGTTATGCAATGTATCACATTTTAGAAGAAGCAAAACGTTTGAAACTTGTGGTTGTCAAATCCGATTAAGTCACGGTTTGCCATGTGTACATGAAATCTATACATATATCTCGGAGGGTCATCCAATTCCACTATCTTCTATTGATTTGTTCTGGAGGAAGCTGGACTTCATGCCTACCACTACAGTAGAGGATGATGATTTAAACTGCAATGTTGAGTTAGAATTGTTGGCCGACCAATTCAAAAAAAAAGCATCGGTCAGGTAAACTTCGGTGGTTACAAAAATTACGTGAAATTATTAATCCCTCAACCACTTTACTTGCAGAGCCAGAGGTGAAGAAGCAAGGTCGTTGACGACCTACTTCAAAGAAAAAAGAAATTACATCGACTCGAAGAGATCCATCAGGATTTGAATATGCTGAGGCTAATGATTCATTTTTTGTACCAGGCAGGCATAGTTTTGCATCATCTTATGTTCCCCCAGCACCACAACCTCGAAGATTTTCTACTGATACGCAGCTGAAGTTTGGTCAACATAAGAGCAGTGACCAGTTTCCTACTATTGTACATCTTAACTTTGGCCAGCATAGTTACATGGACCAGTTGCATACGGATTTGCATCCAGAGTTTGGCTCATGTAGTTACGTTGACCAATTTTCTGTTGAATTGTACCCGGATTTTGGCTCACATAGTTACGTTGACCACTTTTCTACTGATTTCTATTCAGAGTATGGCTCACATAGTTACGTCTACCAGTTTCCACCTCATTTGCTTCCGTATATAACATCTGCGACCGATGTCATTGCTGAAAGGAATTGCGGGTTTCGTAGCGTCGCTATGGCTTTACATATGGATGAAGGCCAAAATGCATGGGCTACTGTAAGGTATGATATGCTAACTGAGCTGAATAACAATGTTGATGAGTATGCATCCTTGTATGGAAGTTACAAAAAGGTTTCGCACATAAGAGAAGCGCTGACATTTTTTGAATCAGATAAGCCTGCACCACTGCTTCATTAGATGAATTTGCCGGACATGGGTTGCTTGATTGCGTCGTGGTATAATGTGATTTTCATTTTAATTAGTGAATCATAGAGCATGACGTTTCTTCCTCTACGGTCTGCACCACCACCACCACACCAACAATATGTAATTTGCATTAGACATGTCAATCAGAACCACTTTGTGGAGGTATCCTTGGTTCACAATCCTCCAATGCCCCTATCATGATCCAATGGGGTGCATACAGACACCAATGTGCAGCACAATGAGCTTTAATTTATGAACAAAACTTTGAAGAGTACAAGCGGATATGGAATCCATCTACTGTATCCCAACCTACTGTACATTTAGATTCTGATTAGTATTGTTTGAAGACTATTTTGTTGTTGATTCTAATTAATATTGTTCGAAGCCAATCTAGACCATCCATTCTATGTTTTTCTGTTTTCTGTTTTCTGTTTTTTTTTTTTTTTTTTTCACTTAGTAATTTTGACTGTGTTTGATTTAGTAATTTTTCATTTTTCGTTATAATTTATTGTTATCTTAACATTATCTATTTAATGAATTCTTAAATCATTCTTAATCAAAAGATAACCACAAATTATAAGATATAATCCTAAAACAAGTAATGATAAAAAAAGAAAAAAAAAAGAAAAAAAAAACAATTTAGACAAAAAAATAATAATAGTAATAATAATAAAACAAAATAATATGGTTCGTGCAAAGAAAATCATACCACCTAAGAACAGTATGTGACTTTTAGAGAAGACCCAGATACAAGAATCATGAGAACGGCACCTTTTACAGTTCACATGGTCATTTGGTCATAGTTTTCATGCAAAAATAAGCAACAGGAAGAGAGAGAATAAGCAAATAGGAAGAGAGAGAGAGAGGAGCCCACCCGAGGTTTGAAGACTGAAAGGCAAAAGCCCTTGGTTTTGGTGTGGAGTAAAAAAGAGAAAAAGCTGACATTTGTAGAAGATCGATAAAGCCGTGTACGACCATTATCTCTTTCCAAGGAGAAAGCCACCGATTATCTCTCTACAGCACAAAGCAATTATTAGCAGTTAAAAGTTGTCAGCTTCAATCAAAACCGTACATCTGCATGTAGTAAAAGTACATCTGTATTTAGATGCACCTTGATTTAAAATGTACCCACACTTAAAATAATTTTGTGGTTAAGAAATCCAATTTAAACATGGAGGTCCTGCCTTGGAAATCCTTTAAAATCTTACCTATTCATAAGATTAGTAGGGTAGTTATTATGTATCCGTGGATTTTACAATAATTTAAGGGAGTGGGCGGATTCCATGTTACCAAAAGAGAGAGAGAGAGAGAGAGAGAGAGAGAGTTCACCCGGTGGCTCTCTCCGGCAAAGTTCTACACAAAGCACTCAGTGAGTCACTCGGCATCGTCATTCGTCGATCCCGGGACTCAACATCTTCACCCAGTCGTGGACCCCACTCCCCCATCAAACCATCACCATTTAAGTTATTTAATTTAAAAGTATCCAACTATCACTGGCATTTTTAAGTTTCCCTCCAGAATCATGCCTAGCAGTTAAAAGTTGTCAGCATCAATCAAAATACATCTGCATGTAGTAAAAGTATATCTGTATTTAGATGCACCCTTCTTGTAAAACCGGTGTCGTCACCAATCACATGTGGATGATGTATGGAGAAATATAAGTTATTAATGTGCCGCTGGCCACATTTCCAATGGTCCAGATTTACTTAAATATAATCATGTAGATAGCAACCCTCCCTTCGATTATTGAAGTACATGTCACATGCGAACGTCGGAAAGATGATGGCAAGAGTCCGCAAGTTGAGGTCATGAGCAGGCAGAATGATATTTTGGGATTTTTTTTTTCTCCATTAGCCGTTGGTTTGTGTGGATTATGTTTTTAAATCAGGGCTGGCATTGGGTTGACTCGTCTGGATAGTTTTGAGTCTAAGTCAGGTCTAGGCTCGGCATGGTGAAGGACATGTACCAGTTTAAAACTTTCATTTTTATAATATTCATACATGTATATATATATATATATATATATTGAAAAAGATGATAGTCTATTCATAAATAATTAGAGATTGATATAACATGATTACTAATGTAGGCATGAATGCTTGTATAAAGCCGGGCCCTCCTTATATTATGTGTTTCACTATTAATGTTTCAACTAATCACCATAATACACTCTAATTAAGATATATATATTATTTTAAGATCTTCTTTAGTGGGGCATAAAAAACCTTTGTTATTCAATCAATGCCAACCTTGAAACTACTCAAAGAAAAACCTAATCTCCTCCACGCAAGTTGAATTGCGAATTCCAAAGCCTCTTCTAATAGCCAAAATTTATTTACGGTACAAGAGTCATGCAAGACCTTAGACTATTGTGGGTCGTCTAGTCCGGGCCGCCTAGCGTTCTTTGGACGATACTAGAAATGTCTCTCCAATGCCATACGGCTAGGGCCTACAGCTTCGCTTTATGATGTGACCGACGAAAAATATCAGTTTCAACGGATAATACTGTCCATCCATTTAGAATCCGTATCGGATCATTTGGAAAGAAAACAAGAAGGTTTTTGCAGATCGGATCATTCAATAAGTTTCAAGGAAGAGAAGGAAATCCTCATGGAATATTAAATAAACCAGGTCCGCATGTCACCCATCACGTTCAAAGTTAAACCAGGTCCACATGTCACCCGTCACGTTCAAAGTTAAAAGTGCTTTTTTTATATACCCTCAAAAATTTATAGGATTTGTAAAATAGCCGGGGAATTTTAGTATTTATAAATAGGCTTCTATCTTTTCTATTTAATACTTTTAATGTTTCAAAAATCTATATTCCTGATAAGAATTAGCAGTGAGTTTTATCAACTCATTATTTGTCTAAGCTAAGTTTTGCCTATAAGAGGGTGATTTTATAATATGGTTCTTACGTGACATTCACCCTTGGCAAACATGTAAAACAGAGTGGGAAATAATTGAATATGTTTGAATGGGTTCTCTTTCCACGGTCTGTGGATTAGATAAAAGGTTATAATTATGGAAAAATTAGACCAAGGTCCCTTGCTATGGTCATTTATAGTCTCTAATCCACAAGATTTTCAATTAAGGTCTCTAGTCCATGCAGTTGGACGTATTTCAGCCAGAGGTCGCTAAGTACGTCAGATCACACATTGTCATGACTAATTTGCACCTCTAACGGTCTGAATATGTCACACATTTGTAGCCCTCATTTTATGTGCATAAGCACGATCCTTTATGACTGATTTGCTCCTGTAATTTCTTGTAGATCAAGTTTTAAATTTCAAATGGTAATGACAATTGATAGTGATATGTGTAGAAAATCTCCTTTCTAAAAGAAATTCATATGCACTCATTCTGGGCGTGAGGGACAGATCCTGCGACCTGTTTAGTTTAATATAGTATCTGCTATCCGAATCAAGGAAATATGGGTAAGATGATTTAGATTTATATCTATATCCCACAATCTTCTTTCTTCTCATTTTTTCAATCCGGATGAACAAGGAGAAGTTCTGTTGAGATTTCTCGTATTTCAACGGAAGAAAAGCTTCTTACAATGCAGTGTCGTATTGTTTTTGTTTTATGTTTCTTATATCTTGAGTATTTCTGTGTACAGTCCAGTCATGTCATTCGCTATAAATTTATCTGAGCTTATGTGACAAACTCAGATAAGTTCATAAGTCACTAACTTCAATAAATTTATATGAGTTTTGGAACAAATTTATCTGAGTTCTTTGACAAATTTATCCGAATTCCCCAACACGATGAAGGTTCATAAATGAGAAAATATTTAACTTACTTGCCTTGGAGTGAGTGAATGTTAACAGTTTGTATAAAGAGATGCCTGTATCTTCTAGTGTTTGAAATCAAACGAACTACTTCTACAACTACTAAAAAGACAATGAAATCATTTTTTCGAAGATGTTACGAATGCTTGCGGCTCTGTAAGGTAATCTTTTTCCTTGATTCACTTTTCCTCCTTCTCCTTGCGTTCGATGTTGAAAATTTCTAATTTCCCGCTTTCATTCATTCTTTGACAAGTTACCACGATTTTAGACTTAGCTTTTTTTAATAAAGAGATAAGAGATTATGAGGGCATTATTGTCCTTTCAAGTATATGAAAGGCGGAAGGGACCTTTGCCTCTACGAAATTAATTCGTAGACCGTTTGCAATAAAAACTAATATTAAGGGACCTTCGGCCAAATCCCCCTATAATTATCTTGTTGACGTGCCTTTGCTGTCATGTATATTGTGTATGGCAATGCATTTCATTCAAAAAATCAATGATTGAATTCAATTTGAATTGAGAAAGATAACGGCTCCATGATTTGTGTAATCCGATCCAAGATTGGTTGAGTGGCAAATATCACGTGTGCTTTACATGCCCCTCAAACTCAGCTGCATGGATATAATGTCGAGTTTGCTTTACAAAAGACTAAATCGAACTGTTTATAGTCCTTTTGTTTGAGTGTCTGACAAGCTGATCTTCGGTAGAGATGAATTTAACTTGAGGATCTTGTTTAGCAACTTTGTCCGAGACAAAATAAAATGCAATTTCAATGTGCTTTGTGCCGGCATGAAAAATTGGATTTGTCCCGGACAAAATGAAAAGCCGCGGGCATGAAAAATTAGACTTGCTGAAAAATATGTTGAGCCAATGTTATCACACCAGACTGTAGGTACGTGCAAGAGATCAATTTCAGTATTAGACCGGGCAATAAATAGTTTGTTGCTTATGAGATTGGGACCCAAGTAAATTAAATATCCCCTTTGAGGTTTTCCATAATCAGGGCTGACATGTGAAGATTATGGAATTGTCTAATATGAAGAATACAATTAATTGTCAGTTTGAGATGCCAAAGAATCCTTTTGACAAGCATCTAATGATCATCAGTGGGATGTTGCATAAACAACATCCTTTGTTCACTGTAAAAGAAATATCAGGTTGAGAGGGGGACCATTGAAGATGATGGATCTGGTGGGCCATGCAATACACATGCAATTGTAATACTCAGGACTCACCTCTGGTCATCACTAACAAAAGGATGGAAACTGCGCTGACACACTGGGCCATAGGGGATTTACACGGCTCCCACGGCTCCCCTTGGGCCGTATGGATTATTCTGGTTCAAAGAGAAGGGACGACCTCCGTTATAAAAAAAAAAAAAAAAACAAAAACAAAAGGATGGAAAAAAAAAATGACTTTCTATAGATACGTGGGATTCACTTAAAATTTAGCGTAAGCGGCTTTGGGGGATGGGTTCGAACTTTGAAGGCTTCAAAAATAATAACGTTAGAAAAGCATTAACTAGAATTGATGTCCTTATCAGCAGAGTTAGCAACATCAAATTCAATAGAATTAGGAAAAGAAAATTGAGCTTAGGCGAAGAAGGCCTCACTCTTACTTTGGCCCTAGAAGGGTCCCAGGGCGTCCAAAGCCCATCTGACAACTTCGGTTCAACAAAAATTTTCCGGGTCACCTACCTTATTCAGCCGAGTCAACTCAGTAGTTTAGACCTTGGTTTCAATCAGAAAACGATTTAAAACCCTTGTATGCTCCACTAAGGGTGATCTGGGCTCCGTAAACCATAAAGTGTGACACAGAACATACCGTTGGCTGAAATTTTCTGGGGTGGCCCATCAGGATGGACGGTCAGGAGGAATTGATTGAAAAATCTACCACCTGCATACAAACCCTTTGTTGCTACAAAATGCTCTACACAATCCAACCATTCTCCGACCCATATGCAAGAAGAAGGGCAAACTGCCCCCGGGTGAGGGTGATATTTTGGAGGTCCCCTACTGTGCTTCAATTTAAAGTTGGATCATTCATGGGCTCACCATAAAAAAATTATTGAGTGTTTTATTTACTTGTTTTTTTTTTTTTTTTTTAAATACATGACACACCTATTGAAGTAATATGAACCATCTTATTTATCATTTTCTTCACAGACTAATGTCAAAGTCAAAGGAAAAGGAAAAATTTTACTAATTTGTATTTTCATTTTAAATAAACTTATTCCAATTTATCTTGAAAAGGATTAATATAATCTGATCGGGTTGATGCACGTTTATTTTATATCTTTTTTTTGGTTTAAAGGATGATTCCATTGAAAAAAAAAAAAAAAAAAGAAAAAAAGCACCAAAGCTGAGAACAACCATAAACAGGAAGAAATCAAGGCCACCCAACAAGAGAACAAACAACTGGTCGAATCTACCCAAAACAAAGCTCTTCTATAGAAATTTCCATTCCTAATTTCTGAAGATGACTGTGAAAGATTAAATTAAATAGAGCCACATGCCATGATTGTGAAAGTTTAAATTAAACATTAGAGTGAGATTCGTTTTAAACGGCAAATACCGGATTATAATTTATATCAGTGCAATTGGGAAACTGAATATAGTGCGGCCCATTTGGCATCTAAACAGATCATGTGATTTAAAGTCATGAAATGGATCTATGATCATCCACACTGGGCGTGTTTCCCTAGTATGTGATGACCATATTCTCAAGAGTTCAGATTCGCTAGCCGTCCAAAGGATTTGGACTCAGCCTAACATTGTTGTCCGAAAAAAAAAAAAAAAATCATATGGCATTGTGGGCCATTAGACTTTAGGATTAACTGCCTGGTATTTCTTTTACGTTTTCCCATTCCCAATATTTCTTTTACATAAAACCCCACATGGTCAATTTCCTGGGGTCAGGCCCTGCTAAGCCACAGCTCTTTCAGGTAATTGAAGAGCTGACGTGGGATGATTCAATTCTTTGACTAGCATTTCATTCAAAATGACCTGGAAAATGATGAATGAAAATCAAAGATATTGGAGCTCTGAGGACACCCTCATTATTAGTTCCTCCAAATGGTTTATGGTTTCAAATCCCAAATAAAGTTATCTAAAATGTCACAGGTTTTTTAACTGACCAGCTTTCATCCCTGCAGGCCTTTTCACACTCTCAATTCCCTGTGATTTAGCATCCACCCCAATTTTACTGTCCTTTATCAACTGTTGGATTGAATGTCAAAAAATAATCTATAGTTAAAAGACCACTAAATCAAGGCTAGGATGATTCGAAGGGCCTGATTTTCTTGCTGACCCTCATCAAGGAGACCTTTCAAAGTACCCCACCCCCACTGATAAGAAAATATCAAAGTTGCCGGACTGCAAATGAGAAGTATAATGTGGTGTAGAACATTGTCCTTCTTTTGGATACCTACGTCAAAGTCATAACTGTCACAAACAAATACAAGCCACTATAGTTTCTGATTTTAATCCAACAACTCTAATCCAGAGCAAGTACCTAAACGCATCACTCTAATCCAGACCATTGAAGCTGAGGACATTAAACTCTAATCCAGAGCAAGTACCTAAACTCTAATCCAGAGCAAGTACCTATAGCTGAGGACATTACATGTTGTTATTACTCTTCTATTTGCCTACTGTATGGGGTTTTTCCTGTCATAGGCCCGTGCAGGGCATTTTCTAATTGTGCGCTGGGTGTTTAGATTTTAGGGGCCCATTTCATCCCAGGGCCCACTATATTTTGATAATTTGATCAGACCATTGAATAAGAGGACCCCAGGGACTTGTAGGCTTTACTTCATAGAATGAGGAACCAATAGCATTAGGCATTCCTCTAGAGCCCACAAAATGGATGTTCAATAATAGAGGGTTAAGATGATTTAAGGCACACCTAGCTTCATTAGAAACTCTGCCATATAATCAAGCGTTGAACCCTGCACAGCCCCTGTTTTAAGAGTGAAAACAAGCTCAGGAATGTACAAATCTTCCCACAAATTTGGTATCCATGGACCAATTTCTATTTCAAGCCCATCTAGATCGAAATGGCTTACCCTGGCTTGCAATATGTAAGTCGACAAATGGGCCTAATATGCTGCAAACGTTGTGGCCTAGGTCTGACTTCCAGCACCCACGACTTGATCAGAAACGAGCACTGGGCCCTATAACTAGAAAAGCCGGGCTTGAAAAAGAATGCAGCCCATGTTCTAGTAGAACATAGAATTTAATGTTGGACCAAATCTTAGCCTAAAAGTCAATTTGGTTACTTTCAAATTGATGATGCGTAAAACCTCTGATTCACTCCCACTTCTTTTTTATTTTTTTATTTTTTTTCAGTCACATATGTGACACGTGATCAATCAGACTCTACAAGTGAGTAGTTTAGATTTATGAAGGTGGGCCCAACTTACAAAGAATCAGGATTTTTAAAATATTATTGTGTCAGTGGATGCGAGCCGAGTTTTCCCAAGTTGGATTAGATTAGATTACATCAAAATAAACACAAATAATGTTAGACAATCTTATGAAACTGCAAATATTTATTACATTGAGAAAGAATAAACACCACCACATTAGTCATGAGTTTACAATAGAATAAGATAGAATAAGAACAAGTGCTCGTAAGAAATACACACAAAAGATGATTTCTTCTTGATCTTCATTTTTCATAACTTCTATGCTTGATTAATGCCCACCAGGGGTGTTATCATCTTCTTTCCTCCAAATTGCATTGTATTGAGTCACGTCAAGAGGAAATGACTTGAGGCTTGGGCAGCGAGTAACCTTCACCATTCTTAAAGACGGCATTGCTCTGAGAAACATTATCCACTCCTCCTCTAGTTCTTCCAAATTCATCAAAGATAATCCCTCAATTTTCCATTTCCCTACCCAAAACTCGGGGCTCATATTCCTAAGATGGGATTTCATGGTAGCATATATTTGATGGCGGATGCATAGAAACTTTAAATTGGGAAGAGAGGTTGGGCTCAACCAGACAGGTGTACTTTCTCCAGGATAAGAAGTAAGCATCAACTCTTCTAAACATTGAAGAGGCGAAAGCAGATGATTCAATTTGCTGACAGAGGCATTGCCATCATAGCAATAAGGCAAAAAAGAAATTTCCACATGAAGTAGATGTTTAAGCTCTGACAGTACATTCAATATCAGTTCTTGCAAATAGTTTTGGTTCTCTATCTCCACACGAAGCACTGTAAGCTGTCCAAGGTTTCTCAACTGACCAATACGAGAAGCAATTTTCTGACTTGTATTTAGATATGGAACCCACTCTAATCGCTCCAACTTTGAAAGCCTCCCAATTTCCTCTGGCATGCAGGTCAAAGATGGGCATTGAATAATTCGAAAGAAAGAGAGTTTGTCCAGCTTTGTGATTGTTGAGGGAAGCATTTTCAAATTATCAAAACCGCTTAAAGTCAGATATTGAAGATGATGAAGATTTCCAATTGAATCCGGGAGCTGTTCAACTACACAATTTACCAAGCTTAGAGAAACTAGGTTCAACAGTGACGTTATTCCAAAAAGCCATTCCTTCATGATGATTTGTTTTTGATTCTTCAAAAGGAACTGAGCAAATAACACCCTCAACCGCTTTAACTTGCGTAGTTCCAAGTTTTTATTTAAAATGACCTCTTGGTCTATGCGCATCCCCCACAATGTTCGCAACTTGCTCTCGGTTTTAGACTTCTTCGCCCCGGTACTTTCAACATTATTGATTACCACATTATGAAATATGCCCACGCGACGAGACTCGGCACTCAATTCTTGCGTGCCCCTTTCATCCAAACTTGTAAAGCTCACATCTCTTGCAATTTTGATAGCCATATCCCGCACTAAATCATGAATCTTAACTCGCGCAATTTTTCTCTCAAACATATCGGGTTCACCTATCAACAAACACCGATTACATAACTCCACAATGTATTCTGATCCAGTTTCAAAAGCCGTTCTTCGATTCGTTTCAGAAACAAAACCCTCACCAATCCACCAGGAAACAATATCATCAGCTTTTATCAAATAGTCTTCTGGGAACATGGAAAAGCATAAAAAACAAGGTTTTAAGTAGGTGGGAAGCTCCTCGTAGCTCAGCTCCAGACGTGACATGGCCAGCTCACCTGTATTCTCCTCTGCAAACGCCTCTTTCAGATGGTCTAATATTCTCCTCCATTCACTGACTGAATCACCTTTTTCACGCATCATTCCGCCTACGACTCTGATTGCCAAAGGGAGCCCTTTGCATCTTGCAACAATCTCTTTGCCTAAGCCTGCTACATCAGAATTAGGATACTTACCGCCATTCCATGTAAATGCTATTTTAGAAAATAAGGACCAACTGTCATCATCTGAAAGAATCTTGGGACGATGTATGTGCTTCTCAACAGCACCCATTGTTCTAGCCACTTTTTCATTTCTTGTTGTAACAATGACACAACAACCGAGATTTCTAGGTAAAGCATATTTCAAACTATCCCACCAAGACCTTTCATTTCCCCAAACATCATCCAAAACCACCAGGTACTTTTCATCTCCTAACTCCTCCTTAAGTTTTTCCAGTAAGTCTTCAACTTCTTTATTTCTCAAAGATTTTTCATCTACATTCATTTTAATCAACATCATCTTCAGTAAGTCTTCCAATTCACAATTTTGAGAAACAGTAACAGAAATCATGTGTTTAAAAGAGTTTTTTATCCTATTTTTATTGCATATTTTCCAAGCAAGTGTGGTTTTGCCTATTCCTCCCATACCAACTATTCCAATTATAGTTGAGGGCTCTTGTGATTCTAAGATCCACTTTTCAATCTTTGAAGCGTCATCTTCTAATCCCACTATGTCGGCCTCTTCCAATAAAATGGGATAACTCGACACAGTCGTGCTTTCTTTTTCTCTGCTTGTAATGGTACTAGGGGCTGCAGGCAAGTAGGATCCCATTTTTTCCTTAACTGCTTCAATCCTTTGATTTATTTTCTTTAAACGTTTTGAGATCTTGAGCCGGAATTTTAAAAGTCGGGGAGAGCAGCAACTCACAGTGTTCAACAAATGCCCATCATGTTGTTTCATAAATTCAATATAGCAATCTGCTATGACATCCTCAGCATCATACACCAACTCTCTCAGGTCTCTTGTTACCAACTTGAGAATTTCCCTACCTTCCTTTCTTCTCATTCGATCTGCTTCTTTGATGTAGCTTTGCATGTAGCCCAACTCATCTTTCAGTTTATCGAACTGGCTATCAAATTCAAGTAGTTGTTGTCCTTCACGTACAAGGAATGCTAATAACTTATCCAAGAGAACGCCGACAACCGCATCCACCATTGTCCTGTGCATAACAAATGTTTTAATTTAATCTAATTCTTTTCCTTTTTGATTTGGCTGATTTGAGAAAATCGCATATTCCAAGATAATGCCAACTAAAAGCTGAACCACACACTAGACAATTTTGATAGTGCAATTTAGTAAATGGCAACATCTATATATCTTCGGTCAGAGAAAGGATAGAGATTCCTATATTGTAATTAGATATGATCATTAGATAAGATCATTCGTATTAGCCTAAGTTTATTAGTAAAACTTTGGAATAAAAAAAAGCTTTCAAACATAACTCTCGTACTGATTGTTGTTTAGGGGTGGTTTGTCAATTTCGCATGTAATAGGAAAGTGGTCTACATATGTAAATGACTCCCATATGAAACGTTTTCATATGTTGTTGAGGCATATGTGAAACAGTTTCAATTGTTTCTCTTTTTCACACATCTTCATATGTGAATCAGAGTGGATCCAACAGCTCACCATTTTTTCACAAAACCTTCACCATTTCCACATTTTTCACAAATATCTTAAAATATATGACGAGTAAAAGCATGAGACATGACCCCATAGGGAAAAATGACGTTCTAAAGAGTTTGAACGGTTAGGATTGTAAAAGTGGGGTCCACATAATTTAGAATCACAATTTTTTGATTTTGGGCTTTTTATAAATATATAAAATCTGTTGAATTTAGACACGAAACTTGGTCCTATGGCCATTTTTATCATTTTAAAGTGTTTAAACGGTATATATCATGATTGTGGGGCCCACATATTTTGAGTATAGCAAAAGACCAGACTAGTTCCATGGACGTGAAAACGGTGTATAAAAATAATAAATAATCCAACGGCTGTACAGTTTTTACACACATCTCGCAATCTTTGATGAATTAAGATGTGAGATTTTATCCCATAGCTATAATTCACCTTTTAAAGAATTTAAATTATTCGGATCATGAAAATAGGGCCCATAGATTCCCAAAATCTCCATTTTTATGCTTGGAGGTTTTTATTATTATTATTATTATTATTTTGCCAATATCTCAATACTTAAGACAAATCAATGGTTGAAAAGTGGTCCGTTTTGGCCGTAATTTATCTTTTGAATACTTTGGACATTCAAATTAGACTATTGGGGCCCACAAAAGTGTAAAAGTTGAAAACAAAAAAAAAGAAAAAAAAAAACTGTGATAGATGGTGAGGACTACCAATCAATGTACCTCCACCCGGTAGCAGTAGCATGAGAAATGGTTTCACATCTCTTACTGTGTGAAAACCATGGGCTCAAAATTAGCTCATTTTCACACCAGTTTTACCCCTAGTTTTCACACATCATGCATAAATCATCTCAGACAAACATAAACATGCATAACTATTAGGCATGTACACCATTTACATTTACATATGTGAAAGACTGCAAACAAGTGACAAAATGAGGCATCATATTTGTCAAAATAAGAGTGAAATATCACTATACTTTGTTTGAAAGATTTATAAGAAAGAAGTGTTTGGTTTTGATAATAATTGCAAAGAAACTTTTTTTTTTTTTTTTTTTTTGAGGTGCAAAGAAACATATTTGGGCAAAGATTAAGGATTATGCTAAATTCTACGATATTCCTTTTCTTCTATTCATATTAAAATCGGGTTTTTATGTAACTCAGATATAGATATCTTACTTTCATGTTCAATATATATATTTTTGGTCATATCTTGTTTTAGCTGACGTTAATTAGACTAATGGTTATTTAAGATTCAAATGACGATGCCCACTACCACGGCATAGTTTTCCATGTGTACAATGGTTGTTCTATAAGCCCTCGGTGTTGGACATAATGTGTGGCCCACATGACCACATCCCAACCATGGTTATTAATGGGCTCCATCTTATTTTGGTTTTCCCAAAACTAAAGTGGAGCTATAAGAGAGTTTCCAATTATTAAGGATTTTCTACTTGGCCAATAAAAGAGGACTATCAAAATATATGTAAATTGAAAATTTCAAATTTCACCTACAGTTCTTTTGGGGTGTTATGGTGCATGCTTCTTAGTGGAGCCCGCCTGATGGTCCATCCTCTTGGATCCCATTTTCCTAATCCCATCCGAATGGACTCCACCCTTTTATCAACTAACCATTTTTAAGTGGTACCATTTTTAAGTGGTAAATCTTGTGGGCCATTGATCAAATGGTTAAGATGATCACAAGGACCTCATATCTTTGTACACAGGTAGGACCCAAGAAATTATTTGATACCCTCGGCCATATCCTAGGGTGGGGCTTCAAATGAGCCCCACAACAAGATGTGCAATGGGAGTTCCCATGCACACCGCATATAGGGGATGGACCCTAGATCTTTAAATCCACCCCGGTCCCATTTCACTGGTGAGCCCCACACTAGTAGCCTATACTTCTTCAATTGCTTTCCTAATTTCTCAATCGCTTTGCCAGTCCCTCGTGCACATGAAGCCATTTCCCTAGCATTTCAAACTCAAGGATTTGATATATATTGTTGTTATTTAACGAGTATATTATAAAGCCATGAATTTTGTTGTCCCTGATATTGCTTATTCCAATCAAATTAAAGGCGTTTCAACTCTTTTTATGATTGATTTTCACAATAATGAATTTACTTTTAAAATAAAGTAGAGTGAAGTGAAATGAAAAGAATGAATAAAATATATAAGTAAGTTATGATGGTATTTTATTTTTAGTTGTTGGGGATGGAATATTTTTGACTTTTTGTATTGGGAAATGAAGTTTTTTTGTCTTTTAGTGAGTAAATGTAGTTGTTTTTTGACTTTTTTTGAAAAAGATGGAGGGAATTTTTTGGAAAAGTGCTTTTGATGAGATGTTTAACTTGACTTCACTTCACTTGACTATATTCGTAAAATTACCAAACGGGCCCTAAAAGAATAGAATGGAAATCGATAGACCACTACTAGAGAATAGGCCTTTGGCGCATGAAGTGGCTTTAGCGACTGCCAATGGCGGTCGCAAAAAGTGGCTTTAGCGACCGCCAGTGGTGGTCGCTAAAACCTTTATGGCGGTCGCTAAAGCCCTCCTCTAATATCACCCGAGCCCTTCGTTTTTTTCCTCCTTCCCACTCCTTTTTTCCTCTCCCGCGCCCAATCCCTGCCCCTCCCGCGCCAAACGCTGCTCTCCCGCGACACCTACCACGCCACCGCCGGTGCCGCCGCCGATTCTCCGTCTGATTCCGTCTCCGTC
Organism: Camphora micrantha; assembly: GCA_003546025.1. Taxonomy (NCBI): domain Eukaryota; kingdom Viridiplantae; phylum Streptophyta; class Magnoliopsida; order Laurales; family Lauraceae; genus Camphora; species Camphora micrantha. Next base: position 49,344,945 of record QPKB01000005.1, on the reverse strand, counting down.
TCCGTATCCCTCTTCTTTTTTTCCCTCTCCCGCCTCCAAAATTCCGGTCATTTCCTCTCATTCTCGCTCTCTCTGCTTGTCTCACCCTACGCTCTCGCTCTCTCTGCTCTTCTCTCACTCTCGCTCTCTCTGCTCTTCTCTCACTCTCGCGCTCTCTCTCTGTCGCGCGCTCTCTCTCGCTCTCTCGCTCGATCTCTCTGCTTTCTCTCTCTCTCTCGCTCTCTCGATCTCTCTCTGTTCTCTCTCTCTCGCTCTCTTTCCCTCTCCCGCCGTCGCCCCCTTCTCTCCGGTATGCTCTCTCCTCTACTTCTCTATTTTTTTTTTTAGTTTGGGCAAAAAAGAAAAAAAAGGTATGCCCCAGAGATTCCTCATCTCTATTCTTTCATTTTTCATTTTTTTTTCTCCCTCAGGTTTGCAATCCATCTCTCTGCACTCTCGCTCTGTCGATTTGCTCACGATTTTTGCAGCCATCTAAGGTATGAAAATTTGTGGAATTTTTTTTTTTTTTGAAGATATCATCTAATTTGATGATGAACATCTTTGCTTTTGATAATTTTGATTTGCAGTGGGTGAATATGAAATGCTTAGTATGGGTGGTTGATAATTTGATATGTCCTTCCATGACTTTGTATGCCTTCCTTTTTTTTTTTTTTTTTTTGGGAATTATGGTTTGTGTGATTTTGTTATTAGATGGTTAATCATTGCTAATACTTGGTCATGGGCAGGGATTCATGTGATTTCAAGATGTGTTCCAAGAGAAAGTTTTAAGTATTTAATTTGAATCCCATCTGCCCATTTTGGTAGACAGTTCTTGAGTGGAGTGGGGTTGATTAACAAAACCATCTGTTGCTGGGGCCCACAAGAAAGGCCATGCCTTTTCCTGTTTTTGGCCAATTTTATCGTCCAAGCGATTTTCCATTTTGTGCAACAGACGGACATTTTAGGACTTCAATTTTTCTGCTACAGCTTGGTCCTAGAAATGCATAGAAATTGTGTGGGGGGGGGGGGGGGGGGGGGGGTTTGAGGGGGGAGGAAATGAAAAGAAAAAATATCTAAATGTTTTGAGTTTGATTCTAATTTTGAATGGATTTTCAAAATGCCGTCGTTTGAGGCTGTGTGTTGGTTGCAATTTTTCATCCAACTGAATTTCTACACTGGTTTGTTATTGTTGGGCTGCTATGTATGATGGCTTGTGCTTCCTTCCACCTCTCCTCCCTCCAACCCATCCCAACATTGAGAAACATGCTGAAGCAGTAGCAGCCATGGCAGATTAGTCCTTGCTTGATATTTGCTTGGGCTTATATTACATGTGTGTGAATGAATGGATTCTAGGCCTTTTGGTAATGCCAGCACCTCCAACCACACATATACCCTATCTCTATTGTATGGTTTGTTCTCTCTTTTGAGAGGGTTACTCTATTAGAAATGCCCCACAATAAAATATGCATGCCTTGTACATAATCTCTTGGAGTATATTTCAAATAGCAGCTTCTGGAAGATTTTGTTAGGGTAGAAGCCATCACACCATATCATCAATTCCCCAACACACTAAGGGCATGTTTATTTATTGAAATATAAAGAGTTGTTGTTTGGGAAATTCTTAAATTTCCAGACATAATAGTTTTCCTGAATGTTCATTTGTATTTGAACATTTAGGAATTCCACCAAAAAGTAAAGGAGTTGAGATTTCAAGATTTTACCAAGGGATTTGAGACCTTTTGGATAGAATTTTGAAATTCTTATAAAGAAACATTACTTCTGAAAATGCCCTTATGGATAAAAGCATCATAAAAAAAAGCGTCATAAAAAAATTCAGTGTCGTTAAATCATTTTAGTCCTTGATTTAATGGCCATATATTTTGGTATTTTTAACCGTAGATTTATTTGAGCTTCAATCCAATGTTCAATAAAGATTTGATAAGTGTGAGATTGGGGCAAGTGCCAAATGGTGGGAGATGAAAGTGTGAAAAGGACTGATCAAAGGTGGGTCCAAATATACCTCACAAGAGCTGGACTACTTATATAGTTTCTGGTAGGAGAACATTTCTCCCTTATCTAATGCATTCCTTAATAACTATGGACTTGGAAAACTACCCATTCAAAATGGCAGGGACAAAAACAGTATCTTCATCTCACTTCCTATTAAATTCCTTCTTTAATAACAACACCAACTATTAATTAGGGATTTGGAAAATGGGTATCTCTTCATCTCACTTATCCTATTAAATTCTTTTTTCAATAACAACACCAACTTATTAGGAAATCCAAATTTCACATTACCCACATTTCTTCAAAATGAACTTCAATAGTAAGGGGGAAAAAGTATAAAGTTATCCTGATTTTGAGCTATCCTCCAATCTTGTCTCCCTATATTTCACAGATCGAACCCAACATTAGATTTATGTAGAGATGTCACCCTGTCATATTTGATTCCTATTAATCAAGACCATCTATTTTTTAAGTTCCTTCTCTTGTGGACATTTTGTTTTTATATGAAGTAAACTCTGTCATGCAAACAGCAGAAGCTAGTTGAAAGTCCTGTTTTATTTTTATTTTCTTTGTTGAGAACTCTCACATTAGCTTTCCAAATTGTTTCTAGTCCGAAACAAGAAAGGCCACCGTTTAATCCAGTGATCCTTGGGGGTCCCAACCTTGACCACATGGTCTTGTACTTTTCAATCCCCATTTTTGTGGACAGATAGATGCATCAAATTACCCTTTTTTTGGGGTGTCTAAAGAATAATCGCTTTTCACATAGAAATAATTACACAAACGTGCCCTAAATGATAATTTTTTATGGCAAGAGAAAATACCTAGAGTTAATTCAGTCAAGAGGAAATTTCTATGGCAAAAAGTCTACAGAGCACGGGATTGTTGGCACTTGTGACGGGGCGACTTGTGTCTAAATAAAAATTATAAAACCTATATTAAAAGTATAAAACCTAAAAAAACAATTGAGCTGAAACGTAGTCATTCCTGATTTGCAGGAACTGACGGAACGAGATTCCGACTCCCGGAATGCTCGTAAAGTTGAAACGTAGGTTTAACTCGATACTTTAACTTAAAACTTAGAAAATCGGCCTCCGGGGGTCCAAAACGAGCAAACGGGCTCCGTTGCCCGTGAAACTGGACGGGCACTTGCCCGTAGTCATTCCTGACTTGCAGGAACTGACGGAATGAGATTCCGAGACTCCCGGAATGCTAGTAAAGCTGAAACGTAGGTTTAACTCGATACTTTAACTTAAAACATAGAAAATCGGCCTCCGGGGGTCCAAAACAAGCAAACGGGCTCCGTTGCCCGTGAAACTGGACGGGCACTTGCCCGTAGTCATTCCTGACTTGCAGGAACTGACGGAACGTTATTCCGACTCCCGGATTGCTCGTAAAGCTGAAACGTAGGTTTAACTCGATATTTTAACTTAAAACTTAGAAAATCGGCCTCCGGGGGTCCAAAACGAGCAAACGGGCTCCGTTGCCCGTGAAACTGGACGGATACTTGCCCATAGTCATTCCTGACTTGCAGGAACTTGCGGAACGGGATTCCGACTCCCGGATTGCTCGTAAAGCTGAAATGTAGGTTTAACTCGATACTTTAGTTTAAAACTTAGAAAATCGGCCTCCGGGGGTCCAAAACAAGCAAACGGGCTCCGTTGCCGGTGAAACTGGACGGGCATGTGGCCGTAGTCATTCCTGATCTGTAGGAACTGACGGAACGAGATTCCGACTCCCGGAATGCTCGTAAAGTTGAAACGTAGGTTTAACTCGATACTTTAACTTAAAACTTAGAAAATCGGCCTCCGGGGATCCAAAATGAGCAAACGGGCTCCGTTGCCCGTGAAACTGGACGGGCACGTGCCCCTAGTCATTCCTGACTTGCAGGAACTGACGGAACGAGATTCCGACTCCCGGATTGCTCGTAAAGGTGAAACGTAGGTTTAACTCGATACTTTAACTTAAAACTTAGAAAATCGGCCTCCGGGGGTCCAAAACGAGCAAACGGGCTCCGTTGCCTGTGAAACTGGACGGGCACGTGTCCGTAGTCATTCATGACTTGCAGGAACTGACGGAACGCGATTCCGACTCCCGGATTGCTCATAAAGCTGAAACGTAGGTTTAGCTCGATACTTTAACTTAAAAATAGAAAATCGGCCTCCGGGGGTCCGAAACGAGCAAACGGGCTCCGTTGTCTGTGAAACTGGATGGGCACTTGTCCGTAGTCATTCCTGACTTGCAGGAACTTACGGAACGCGATTCCGACTCCCGGATTGCTCGTAAAGCTGAAATGTAGGTTTAACTCGATACTTTAACTTAAAACTTAGAAAATCGGCCTCCAGGGGTCCAAAATGAGCAAACGGGCATCGTTGCCCGTGAAACTGGACGGGCACGTGCCCATAGTCATTCTTGATTTGTAGGAACTGACGGAATGAGATTCCGACTCCCGGATTGCTCGTAAAGCTGAAACGTAGGTTTAATTTGATACTTTAACTTAAAACTTAGAAAATCGGCCTCTTGGGGTCCAAAACGAGCAAACGGGTTCCGTTGCCCGTGAAACTGGACGGGCACGTGCCCGTAGTCATTCCTGACTTGCAGGAACTGACGGAACGAGATTCCGACTCTCGGATTGTTCGCAAGCTGAAACGTATGTTTAAATTTCAAAATTTGAATTTTAAGACTTAATTTTCTTTTATATATTTGCTGTAAATTACCAATTTTTATAATTAACTATTAATATTTGTTTCTCTTTTTTCTTCAGGTTTGAGAGCATCGTATCCATACGGCAACCTGCACGGACAATTTGATTTCTTTTTTCTTTTATTTTTATTGCTGGATTTGTAATGGATATATATAATTTGTTGAGACTTTTGTAATATTTTGAATATTATTAATATAAGATTTTGTTTTTGTTATTAGTTGTTGTAATGGATTGTAGTAGTTGTTATTGGTATTTGTAATGGATGGTAGTAGTTGTATATGGTTTATTCATATATGGTCTATTCAGGTACAGATTTAGGTACAGGAATAAAATTGAGAAATTTGAAAAAAATTGGAAAAAAAAAATACACTGACTATTAGCGGCCACCAATATGACTATTAGCGACCGCCAGTGGCGGCCGCTAAAAGTATTTTAAAAAAAAATTAAAATTAAAAAAAATTTAAATTAGAAACACTTGTGGCCGCCAGTCCAATTATTAGCGACCGCCAAGGCGGTCGCTAATACTGTTAAACAAAATTAAAAATAAAAAATAAAAAATGACTTTTAGCGACAGCCACATGGCGGTCGCTAATAATTTTAGCGACGAAGTTTCCGCGACGGCATCTGCGCGGTTGCAAGGCGGTCGCTACAGACTTTTAGCGACCGCCAATAGACTTTTAGCGACGGCTTTTGGCGGTCGCTAAAAGTGACTTTTCTAGTAGTGGACCTTTATGGTGGATGGCATCTTGAGAATGCTCAACCAAAGGGACCTCAATAAAATGAGAAAATAGACTCTATAATTGAAAACTCTAATGGAGGTGTTCTTGAGAAAATGAGAAAATCCTCATCAATCCACCAGCAAAAAAATATCATCAACTTCTATCAGGTTTGGCATTTATGGACAAAAGGCAACAAAAGGCTTGGGTATATAAAATTTTTAATTTTTTCAAAAATAGAATAGAATGCAATGGATTTTTCTTTTCTCAATGAATTCACACTTTGCAATATGATTTCTGCTTTGTTACTACTGCTTCTGATTTGTTAGTAGGGATGTCGTTGATTAAATCTTTTCTTTTTTTTAAATAATTTCAGCTATTTCCATTTGTTTAAGCCTTTTCACCTCGTCTCCCTGACCTTTGTTCTGTTTGATTCAGTTGTCGGTGGTCCTTGGAGTTTATGTTTGGAATTGGAATTTTGGGAGCAAGGAGATTCAAAGTTTGACAAATAACCCTTTTCCCAATTGGAAATTCCAGCGGCAATGGTAATAAGAAAAATAAAATAATTTTACAGAGTCTTTTGGTTTCATTTGTGTTGATAAGTAAAATTACTTTTTGTTTGCCTAATATTCCCACCTAGTAGTCAAAAAAGTTCTCATATAATAGGTGAAAACTAGTTCTCACTTGAATATTTCCACAGCTTAGTCACAACTTAAAGTGGACCTCATGAGCCCGAATACATGTTATGCAGATGCAATCTACTCGTGGGTGAAAGTCTTCCACATATTGCACAACCCTAAATAAATTGATAATGGACTAAATAACAATCATGGCAGAACGATGATAAAACTTTTGATTGATAACTAACTTGTAGAGTCACAAAAATGATCTTAAGTGAGACACTGACAACAAAAATCTTGTAAAAAAACTTAATCTGATCCATATGCATGCATAGTAAGTATTAAGAGATCAAAATAAGCGCTTTTTGTATATACCCCCTTAAGGTTTGTTGGTTTTATTAATAGGGCCCTCAGGTTTTAGTATTTGGATATAGGCCCCTGCATTTTTATTTTAATACCTTCAGTGTCCCTAAAATCAATAGTCTTCCAGCCACCATAGGTTTTTATTGCGAAATTACACTTTTGTCCATCTTTTTTAATCCTTATATGCATAATTTCGAAAGTTTGGACTCAATTTTTTTTATAAAGCATGTAACATTTACAATTGTACTTAAGTGGGAGAAAACAAACCCTACACGTATTCATTTTTTATCAATACGGGACTCATTTCATTAAATCCAAATTGATTATGACGACAATCAACACTCGTACTTATAATCGGTTATAATTTATCCAATCCATACATGACCCACCATTCGATTGATGAAAGTTTAAAATACATTATTTTGCTTCATGTGTAAGGGTGGTGTAAAAGAAATATTGGGAGAATGGGCAAATGTAAAAATAATAATATTAATTATTTTTTAAAATTTGCGAGGGGGGGTAGTTAGTGGTGTTTGGCTCTATGTAAAAGAAATATTGGGGGAAGGGTTAAAGGTTGAAAAAATATATTATTTTTTGGAATTTGAGTGAGGAGGGGGAGATTTTAAACATTTCTTAGATATGGGTGGGGGCTTCAGTTCCCAGGCACTTGTACCTGGGTCAGTTCCTGCTCATCTGCAAGGAGAGAGTTATTAAGAGAAATAATTGGAACTTGAGATAAAATATAATATTTTCGTAGATAATAATATACTCATTTTGTTTAATGGATGTAAGAGCGGAGCTGTCATTTATGTAAAAATCTAAGACAAAATCTCATTGTGGCTACCCATCTTGTTAGAAAATATTGATTTTAGGAATATGAAAGGGTGTTAAAAAGAAACTGCAGTGGCCTATTTATAAATACTAAAAATATTAGAGTGGTACATATAAAAATGCTCTAAAAATAATAAAAAGAAAAGCATTTTTTAGTAGTTACCTTAATTTAAAGGATCCCGATCAAGAGATAAAATGAGCAGCTCTAAGGATTCTTCAACCCTGCACAAAGAAGGACACATGATTAAACTTTCGCACTTTATTTCTTTTGAACTAGAGTTTTCTCCAAACCTTGTTCATGTGCATCTAATTCTTATACGTTTTATTTTGTTCTAGCAAAAATGACAATAACTACTGACTAGCATTACTACTTTTAGGGCAGAACTATGATGCAGCAGGCTGCAGGACGATTGTCAAATACATGGGCGGGCCTGTCTTTCAAAAATCCAAACCGCTTTGCATGCACCGACCCCATTGTAGTGATGAATATATAAATTGTTACTCAACCATTGGATTGACTCATATCTATATGAATAGATCAGTATAAAACAGATCTGTTTCAAAGGGTCCTGTTTAAAATAGATAGTGTAGAAATATGCTGTTGGTAACATTTTAAAAACGGTTTAAACAGTCTTTTTTTTTTTTTAAATCAATGGTATGATATTGGTTTATAAATTTATTGATATACACAGTGAATTAGTGCTAGTACTTGACCACATGGCTATTTGCAGTATTCCTAAGAGGATCAATGGCTCAGATCTTGAATAAAGGCCCCACAAAGTCAAAAATTAACTTCAAATTGTACACTTTTGTTTCAAATATCTCAAGATCGTGAGTGATCAACGGTTGATATTTGATATGGTGGTTGTTTCTTAGTCATCCTAAGAACTTGTATGATTCAATTATAGTTTTAGGGCCCCACCATTGGAAAAGAATAAGAAAAATTGACTGTGTGATATAAATCCAAAACCCAGTTAAGTAATGGTTGGTGCATCAATGGTGCAGAGTCTTTCTTCGATTTTTTGAGATCTGACACTACAAATTGACCTCATGCAGTGTTTATCTCTCCAAAGAGGATTAACGGTTCTGATCTTTTGTTTGGGGCCCATAAACCTAAAAGATATGGATCAAACTATACAGAGGTTTTTAAAAATATCTACTATTATAAGATCATCCAACGGTTGAAATTTGGATATGTAGCCGTGTTTGACCCTATGAATCTATTCAATGGATTAGATCTTGATTTAGGGGGCCCATAAATCAGAAAGAAAACGAAACAAACGGACTGCCCTGGGTTACTTACAGTGTGTTTCACTGTTTGGGCGCTGGGATCCGTGTAGCCAAATATCATTGGCCGCCTCCTCCCCTACTGCTTGTTATTAAATTTCAATGGCTATAGTTTATGTATCTCTTTTGGTTTCTGATAAGATGTCCTCTATGTTTGCAATCTGTCACAACTATCAGTCGACCATGTTTTAA
>QPKB01000005.1:49314668-49336143 GCA_003546025.1 Camphora micrantha | reverse complement strand
GATCAGAGATAAAATGAGTAGCTCAAAAGGCCCTCTAAGGATGCTTCACTGCTGCACAACGAAATTTCCACACATTTATTTTCTTTATTTAACTAGAGTTTTCTCCAAACTTCGTCCATGACACCTAAATTACATGTCATTTGTGCTAAGATACACCCCAAGTGAAGAATGACAACGATGACAATACAAACTAGACTACACTTTAGTGCAGAACTATAATGAGCAACAAAGATGAAGAGACTCTTGTTTAATATAAGGTGAGGGCCTACCTGTAAAAAATCCATACCTTTTGGATATACCAACCCACATTGTAGTGATCAATATAAAATTATGACTCATCAGTAAGATGGTGCCATTGGACTGACTAAATCTTGAACACCATCACTTCCTTTACTTTTTTCTTTTTATAGATAGGGAAGGGAAGAGTCTCATGTGTAAAGTCTATTGATCAAGTCCAATGGCTACCTACACTGCAATTGATTTTGAGCATAAAAATATAAGGAAATTCATGGAGTTAAGGCTGATAAGTATTTGGTTTTATTGAAACGCGAGCCCCCTCTGGCATGCACCCTATTACAACAATGCACTACGCTACATTATATATTTACTTTTACTTTTAATTTAAAAAAAAAGGCTTGTAAATTATAGTAATTCTACGAGCATATAGTTGCGTTCATCTTCAATTAATAATTATCTAATCATCATGTACTGTTGGATAGATCATAATAAAATATGTACTCATAGAACCATCAAATCTTGAGACTTAAAAATCTAGAGGTTTTTTTTTTACAATCTAGAATTAAGGATTATCTTACTACAGTGATACTCAGCCAATTCTTAATGTGATTCTTATCATCTCTACCTTAATGGGTTTTCCAGTATAATATAAGGTTTCATCCATATCAGGGATTCCTTTTTCAATAGAAAACCACGAGTTTTTTGTATCATTGTTTTTTCTTTATCTATAAAGAGAGACTTAATATATATAATACTACAGTTAAAATAACTGGAATTTCTCTATAGGATAGAATTTCAAATAGAAATGAGAATGATAAGATAAAATAAATTTATGCCTCTTGTCGTCATACCTTATTCCTATACCACGGAATCTTGTTTGCATATAATACAATACCTGTAAAAGAAAATTCAAATAAGAAAACAAAGAAAATTCGAATTAGAAAACAAGTTTAAACAACTTAGAAGAAATAAATATGAAAACAAAAGGTCAAAGACAATCCAATAATAAGAACAATTTAGAAGAAACAAATAAACTTATGGAAATCCAGCATAAAAACCAAAAATTTAAAAATAAATAAAAAGAAAATAGAAATCCACGAAAACCTTTACCACGGAAACTAAAAAGAAACTCATCAAAACTAGAAAAATAAATAAATAAACTCACTATAACAAAAGTGAAAGAATCATTAAACACAAAAAATACATAAAAAAGAAATGTTATAAAATAAGAAGCGTGATCAAGAAGAAAACAAAAAAACTCTGAGAAACCAATAAAAACTAAAAAGAAAAAGAAATGATCAAAACCATCAAAATTGATAATGACAACAATAATGTGTGGTTAATCAGTTGGTTAGCAACTCTAAATGTCATCTAGCTATCTAGGGACATATAAAATTTGCTCATAGCATTAGATAAGAAAATCTAAATGTGCATTGATTGATTAAAGACTGTGGAAGATTGGACTCTTTAAAATAAAACTCCTTTTAGATTAAACTCTTTATTTAGATGGCTAAAATCAAGAATTTCTCTCAAATCCCTAAAACCTCCCATCCAACTTAAAATTGAGATCAAACTGAGATTTTAAAGTTTCTCAATTAATTACGAAATTAGAGCTCAATTGAAAAATCAAACTCAGTCCCTTTCATATATAATAATAATAATAGATGAATGCATGGAATACCTAGTACAACGAAAGTGGACAAACTAAAAATAGGAATAATTTCAACTTTCAAATTGTGGATTACTGATTATTAAGTTTTCGAGTAGAGGGACAGTTATGTAATTAAACCACCCCCCTCAGCCCCACCAAGAAAAGAGAGGAGAGTGGTAAGAATGAAAAAAAAAAAATAAAATTGGGCAGCTAAAATTTTATCTTCTAGTAATTTTTATCCTTACTTTGAAGATAGAACCAAGAAATCATAATTTTTGGGCCCCATAAAAACTAAAAATGAAAATCTAATCACTATAAAGTTTTTCTAAGATTTCTCAAAATTCATAGTGAGTTAAGAAGAGAAAATTTGACCCTGGCCATTTTTGGGTTAATGATCTGGATCTGAAGTCAATATACTGGACACTCAGGCCATTTCCAATACAGTCATCCTCAATCAACGTGGCCAGTCATGGAGCATCCACATCTGATAATCGACCATAGCCCACAAGTGTTGGGTTGGTTTTTGGGCCTTTGGCTGGTTTTGTGTCTATATATGGGTTCTCTTTCTGTATGGGTTTTGTGTCTGTATCTGGGTCTCTCTCTGTATGGGTTTTTTTCTTGTGTAGCCAGGGGCTAAGATAGCTACGGTACGTGACTATTTCCCCGTTTTTTGTTTGCGTATTAATGAAAGCATTATAAAATGGTAAAGATGAATGAAACTCACCTTCCAATTGTCACGGTGGTAGAGTAATTGTCATTTGGCAGAAATTGAACTTTGATAGTGGAAGGGATAGCTAATGAGGATTTGAATCAAGAAATTGCATTAAGAACAGAAGGAAGACAAATAAATGGTGATTGAGGAAGATGAAGACTCTAATGTCTTGAAAAGTCCCTGTGGAACGAGACGAGGAGGAGAGTCAACTAAATTAAAGACACCAGTCGTCATAAACATCGAACAAGTGTCTGATCTTACTAGACAACTGTAGGCCACTGCTGGAATTACATTTAATTTACATGGAATAATGTGCAATGCAAATGAATTGATACAATCATCAAGGCAACTATATATTAGCAAGCGTGCATGGTAGCACATCAATTACATGGAAAGTTTCCAACCTCTTCTTTAGCTTTATGCTATTGTCGCGAGTTTTTCTTTTTTCAATAATATTGTCATTTGCTTATTAATTATAAAACTTATTGTTTTTGTTGATCAATTCCATATATTATATATTCTTTTGAGTTTATTTTTATTGTAAAATGGTTGTCATAGAAAATTAATGACTATATAGGAAATCATATAAAATAGTATTTCAAAAGTTTGATCATCTATGCTAAAGTACAACGCATAAGTATGAAAATAATAACAACAATATTATAGGAGTCAATATTCTAAAAATATAGTTATTTTATAAATACCTTTATAGATAAATTCCAACTCCCGTCAATATTTCAAAGTGAGGCTGGGTCCCTTCCTCATTAACTAATTTTAAGTTTTTGTTGATAACTATTAATAAAAAGAAGCTTTGTGGTGTATGTGGTAGGGTTGTTCCTTTAAAATTCATATTGTCCTGAGTTTGAGTCTCAGCACACATCATGAAACTTGAATGTTGGGGTTAGGATGATATGGTGGGGATGATTTTTTAATTTTTTTTTTTTCACATAGGAGGGCTCCGGCATATCTTCAAATCCCCCAACCCCATCCCAAGGCGGGTAGCATGTGGGCCTCACAGCAAGTCACTCAAACTAGATCGTGTTTGTAGATTTATAAGCTATTAATACTAGCGGGGGCCACCTGATGGTTCATCCAAGTGGACCATTGAATGGACTGGACCCTTGGATCAAGTGCACGGCCCATTCAAATTGATTGAACTTGTGGGCCCCACAAGATAGGGTGAGAAAGATTGGATGGAGCCTTTTTTTTTTTACTGAAAAGAGGATGGGCCCAGGTAGATCTGTGAATCCCCCTAGATCCCATCTTGAGGTGGGCCAGTGGGTGGGTAACATCAGCGGGCACCTATATATATATATATATATATATAATATTCAAGTGAGAACTAGTTCTCACCTATTATATGATAACTTTTTTGCGGGGCCAAACTAGCAACCCATCCAAACCTAGCAACCAATGGAGAATCCCCTAATAGTCACTAATCTCAAGACACACATCCGAATGGACTGAACCGCTGATCGAGGGTTGAATATTTTTTTGAATATGAAGATATTAAACTTGTGAGCCACGGATTAAGGGGTTAAGGGCATAGGTTTGGGCTCAAACTTGATACTTAGAGTGGTCTCATATGGATCTTTTCATCCCCCTGGTCCCATCCCCAAATGGGCCCCACAAAAAAATTTTCATATAATATGTGAGAACTAGTTATCACATGAATATTACCCATATATATATATATCCTTCATCTTATGCGTTGGGAGCCCTCTTTCTAAATTATAATAAAAAAAACATCTCCATCTAATCATCCTAGCCATTTCATCCACTCTCAAATAAAATTTCATTGTAAAAATTGGGTGTACAGTTCAATCCAACAATCCAGATCATCGCCTAGATGCAAATCCAAAGGAATCAGTTACAGAGGGTGTGGTCCAAGAGAATACACATACAAGTAGAAAATAGCTACAATACGATTATGATAAATAGAACTCACCTTCCAAATGTTAATATTGTTCCGACTGTAGCGAAAAAATTACACTTGAAAGCTGAGGAGAAGGCTAATGAGGATTTCAATCAAGGGAGAGAGCTAGTTGGGCTGGAGGGTATGATGAAGATGAGGCTGTGGAACGAAGAGGTACACATGTAGAAAGGGGTCAGCTAAAGTTAAAGAAACAGCCGTCATAGAGGACCTACAATATTTATGTTTTTCTTGTAAAAGGGCCCCACAATAGGTTTTTGTGTTTTTGGGTTAGGTTAACCCACAATAGTTTAGGTATTCTAAGATGTGAAATATAAATTATTAATGTGCCCAACAATCCTCAATGGTCCAGATTTATTTAAATATATTCATTTACAAAGTAGTAAGTAGCCGGCCCTTGAATTATTGAAATATACATGTCACATCATGAGGACGGCAAGTTGATGCCACTAGTCCCCCAACAATAATATTATGGGGTTTTCTCACCATTTTAAATGCAAGTTGGTTTGTCGGGTGGTTTTAAATGCTGGCCGGAACTGGGTCTACTTGTCCGGACTGATCCAAGTTGGGTCTGACTATGAGCCCAGTACGGTAGAGGACATGTACCATTGAACTAATCCTCACTTGAATAATTTCCTTTATAGTTATACTAATCAGCGAATGATTTTATAATGCTACAATAATTATTCAGGCGGCAGTTAAGTCGGAGCCCAACATACAGGACGGGGGTTCAAATTTCTAACTTATACCAGAAAAAAGTTATTGATTTTTATTAAATAGTATTCTTACAAATAAGCCCATATATTCTGACACAACCTTAGAAAGGCCAAAAGATAAGTAAATCCTTTTTTTTTCTTTTTTATCTGTCAGACTCTGAAGAAAAACTCAATTTACCTATCCCTTGAGTTAAAAGATAAAATTGATAAGTGTCCTCAATGTCAAATATTTTTCTAAACTTTTTTCATACTTCACTATTTATATGAACTCATAAGCGATATCGCAATACTTAATTGGATTATGCGATATTGCATAAAACTATATTGTTGAAAACTTAATCCAATAAAGTTTTGCAATGTCACAAAAGAAGGCATGGAAACAAAAAAGTTTCGGCTTTGGTCACTAGGCATCGGAGATCAATGGCTAATGGAGACCATACAGGCACTTGTTCGAATGAGAAGCGGGAAGTGAATAAAATTGTAAGATATGAATTTGAACTGTGGATTAGCCTCCCACTTGTTTTCAACACCATTTCCCCACATCCAACAAACCCTTAAAACAGAACCGTACAGTACTAGACTCCACAGGACACATACTGAGCTACAAAAGCAAAAGCAGAAGCGCAACTACAGGGCAGAAAGACTGACCAATTTGGTTCCATTCCAATTGTGCTAAAAGAATTCCGGCTTTACCTATTTTATTCGACTCCAAGTTCAGTGGCTCAGAGTCACAGATGCTGGTTCTGTGGTGAGAGCTTCCGCGGCTTGTTGGGAATGTCTGCAATCCTGTATTTCTTCTTTGCTTGGTGGGATGGTCTGCAATCCGGTATTTCTTCTTTGCATGGAGAATATAACAACATTGCTGAAGTCTAGTAAGAAGGAAAGAAAGACTAAATCAAGTCATCTCCATCAGAAAAATACATGTTGCATAGGAATGCCAAATCTCGACCATCCAGATTGTGGATCTTGTTTTGGATGGAGTCTGATTCAATGATCTCAAGCATTTGTTTTTACTTGTCTTGAACCATTGGCCATCATTTTAACTGTTTATTTGATAATGATGGTAGGTTGATGGACCCAAGTTTCATGATGTATTTTCCATCCACAATAAGGTGCACGTTAATTTGGATAACATAGATTCATGGTGGATGAGTTTAACATGAAATTGTTTGGGGTGCAAGACCAACAACCAGGTTTTCTTGTACTCCTTTTGTTCTCTGACAATGAGAAATTGGTGAAATTTCTTCAGACAACAAAATTCAAAAGAATCAAATCCATGCATCATAGTTTCTTTGACCATCCATCACTAATTTACTATTTAGATATAATGAGAAAGATTGGGGCGGACCACCTCAATCACCATATCTTTCAAAAAGCTTCCCTACAAATAAATGTCGCTTCATTCTCATTTAGAAAGGGGTCCATTTGAAATGCAAAGCGAGTGATATGACTAGACGATATTTGTCCCGTGCGATAATTTCTCTTCTACTATTTTATATTTTATTTTTTTTAATCAGTAGCAAAAAACGTAGGTTTAAATAAAATTCTGGACTACAATGGTAAACCAAAAGAGAGCCAGAATAGAAGCAAAGGTATAAGAGCATTATACCATGATTTTCTCTTTAGATTAAAGGATGAAATAGAACATGGAGAAGCCTTACCACATCTATGATTATTATGGGGTCAATGAGTTCTAAATTTCAACTTAAAAGAACGCAATATTTATAAATATGGTATACGTGCACATTTACCCAAAATGTTGAAATCATTGTTCTGTAGATGCATGGTGCATAGATAAATAATAATAACAACACAAATATTGTGACTTTTAATCATATATTTGCTGGCCATCAAATGGGACAAAAAGGTGGAGAGTGATGTGTTCAAAGGTTTAAGAGTGCAAACATGGAAAACATAGATGAGGAAAAAGACAACTCTCACAAATTAAATTGGGCGAAGAGAAAATGTGATCTAGAACAAGTGCAGGAACAATTTCTAGATCATGAAGATTGTAGAAAATCAAGCCGGAAGGATAGTCTTGTCTTCAACACATGAGTACTCGTTCCAAAGCTATTGACATACTCTACAACATGGGCAACCATTTTCAAGGTGAAATAAGTCCTTTTTGAAGTTCAAAACACAATTTTCATGGAGAACTTACTCATCCTCAAAGCCCTGTCCCAACTATGTTGGGGTTAGCTACATGAATTTGATTTTGCCATTTCAGTCTATCTTGGGCATAATCCTCGAATACGTTATAATTCTTCAAATCTATCATTACTACTTCCATCCAGGTCCTCCCTGACCTATCCCTCATTCCCTCTTCCCTGTGGGGCCATAAATCTACATAGAGAAACATAATTATTCTGGGCCAAATCCTTGGAAAACAGGAAACTTACTATTTATAGTAATTTTCTACTTTAGATACCTTGCCTCAATAATTAGTAAAAATGGTTGAAATAGAGACTTGCTAAGTTGCTTTTGGAGTGCTTTGTGTTGATGCATGTTAGCAAGATTAGAGGAAAATTTTATAAGATAGCGATTGAAACAACTATGTCCCATGGAGTAGAATGTTGGCATGTCAAGAAGCAACACCCACACAAAATGAGTGTAGCAAAGATGAGAATGTTAAGATGGATGTGTGGTAAAACTAGGAAAGATAGAATTAGCATTTGAGAGTATTTATGGGTAGCATCAATAGGTAATAAATTAAGAAAGACTCATTTGAGATGTTTTAAACACATGCAACACAAGCCAACAATAGCACAGGTGAGGAAAAGTCTTTCTTTGCAAATTAGTATCCCTCCAAGGAAAAAGGATAGGCCAAAGAGGATATAGATAGAAGTAGTAATGTTAGATCTAAAGAAGTGCAGCCTATTCGAGGATTTGGCCTAGGATAGACCAGAATTGAGAGATAGAATTCATGTAGCTGACCTCAACATAGTTGAGACAATACTAAGATGATGACATTTTTTTTTTTTTTTTTTCTAGAATCAGTTTGAGATTGAGATTGTTTAGTAAGGTTGTAATAAGTAATTATAGTCATTGTAAGGAAATTTTATGGAATTAGGGATTTTATTATTTTTTGTGATTTTTACTATTTCAGGTATGAGTTTTGGGATACTACATAGGTCATTGTTACGTTTCTAATTGCAAATAACAGGAAATCAAGCTTTTGGGTTTTGCCCTAGTGTTCTCCTTGCGGATTTAGGCCTTTGATCTTAGGTAGGAAACACTGATCTTCTTCTTAAATCCTGTCGTGCTTCTTGCCCCAGTTTTCTCCTTGTGTATTCAGGGCTTTGATCTTAGGTAGAAGATGTTGATCTTCTTCCTAAATCGTTTTGCCCTTCCTGCTACACAAAACATGACTGACTATAGAAAACTGTCACTCTGCCACTTTCCATGCTTATGTTGCTCCCAAAAGTGGGAAGAGTTACTGTGATGAGAAGGTTTTGTTGTTTGGATGGCAGTGGTTAAGAAGTCCGGCACATGTTCATAAAGTAAACAAAGTATTTAAATTCCTCAATATTTCAACCAATGATCTATGGCTTCACCTGTATTTGTATTTTATGATAGAAAGCCAATGAAAAGTCAAAGAGGATAAGTTTTTTCTTGAATAATGGAAAAGTATTTCAAAGTAGAGAAATAAATTTGTAGATCATAAACTGTATCGATGGGATAGGAGAAATACAAAACAGCGATTAACATGTAAGAACATGCACACCAATTTTGTAGCATAAGCCACACAAAATTTGCGCACGCTCATAGAAGGTATGAGCATAATAAGCAATGCATGGGACCCATTCTTTTCTTTTTAAGCAAAAGAACTCCTAAAATGAACTTCCCAAAGACAAATCATCCGTCCATTAACTAAAAAGCATACAATATTAACTCAAAAATGTGGTCCACATTGTACACTGAAATGTGTGAAACCTATGTATTGCGCAAGTCAGAGATCATCTGTTTACTCAATTATTCATCACAAAGATGTCAAAAGAAGGGGAATTTCAATATATATTATGAAAATGAGACACTCTTTACTCACAACTAGAAGTGTCTGTTCCATTTTTCTGCCTGAAACATCACCTGGTACAGATATACTGTAGACTAGTTCGAAAAGGACTTGCAGACATGCTTCCTAAAACGTAAGAAAACTTGTTCAGTAAGTTTAAGATGCATATATATTGAAACTTGCCCCTATTTTATCAACTGATAAATCAATTTGATGAAGCTATCAAAGGAGATCGTCACAGTCCAATTTGTAAAATCCTGTCAGAGTAAGATGAATCAGATATGGAATGTAAAAGGTGTTTGTAGTTCAACCTGTCAGTCTAGCATTGAAAATTTTTAGTTGTTCAAAGTAAACAAAAAGTACCATTAGGGGGGAGACATATATGATACATCCTAAACAAGGTGTGTTCTGGCTGTTCAGCTCGAAAGCTTGCCAAGTTTATTGTGAAGCTTATAGAGAGAAATGGATATCATTCATTGAAAATAAATAAATAAATAAATAAATAAACCACATCAAACCAGTTGTAAACAGCTGCATGAGCACATGAGATGCGTATTTAGTAAGACTTAGCATGTCAATTCATATCATGACTATCCAATGTTAGTGGATTCTGGTCAGCTTGCAAAACTTATAACTGCCCCAAAATTAGCATTACAAACAATCCAGGGAGTTTTGCTATCCATGAGAAAGTGACTAGAGAATTTGTTGCAACAGTGAACAGGAGCCAAACTCCTGAAGATATGTGAAGGAGCCTTGCAAGTAGCAGTAGAGTTTATGGTCATAATACTATGACGGTTTACTGAGATGTGTTTCTTGACCTTCAGCTTGAAACCAGCATATATATTTGTTCTACTGTACTAGGAGAAAATGTTATGCTGAATTCATCGGAGTGACTATTTCATCACCTTTCAGGAGGAGGAGGAGAAGAATGATGCAGTTTAAACACAATAAATCATAATGTCCATCAAACCTTCTGAGTCTTCAGCAAATCGATATCCAACAAAAGTATCAGAAAATAGGTTAAGTTATTCATGTGTATGAGGAAACTGTCCAAGAATTTGGAGCAAGCCACCTGACCGTCAGCATAACTTCTTGATACCTCCAAGTGTCTCATAGAAAAGTAACTGACACAAAAATATGCTAGAAACAAGTCAGAATAGAAAGAATTGTGAGCAGTTATCTTTACTAAGGGCCTTTATTGTATTCAGCTCCAGTAAATTCTCTCACTCACGAGAAGGGTGAACTTCAAACACACTAATAGAAAAGGGGTAAACCTGAAACAAAATCCAAATCTAGACTTGTTAAATTCTATGACCTGACATGAGTTCTCTTCCCTCTAGATCACATTCTGAATCCTTGACAAAATCTAGCATTTTGATGAGGCACTAGACTGAAATCATATTGAGAATTCAGAAACGTCACTGAGGATAGGACTTCCGCTCTCACCTTACCACCCAGGGATCAATCCCTAGGATGGTAGAGTGGAAAAAAAAAAAAAAAAAAAAAAAAAAAAAAAGAAAGGGAGAAATCATGTCAAACATATACACTAATGGGTCCAAGACCTGAAGTTCTCGGAAAAAGAAATGACACATCAGCATTTGGAATTTAGATACAGTATGGAATTGAATAGCAAGAATTAATTCTAGAAAGCATAGATTACCAAATTTAATTACTTCATATTGGAGAACTGATCGCAGCATCTACAGACAGAATTGCTCATCATCGTTGTCGTCATCATCAAAGCCTTGTCCCAATTATGTTAGGGTCAACTACATGAATTCTGTTTCACTATTCCAGTCTACCATGGAATGCCAAGTTTTCAGAATCTATGTTTTAGTTGTGACAGATCTTTTATGCAAGTTGTCAACCTACCTGACTGAACCCTCTTTTATATGGGCTTGGGACCAGCAGTTAGAACAAAATGGAGGAGACAGAATTGCTCATACAAACCCTTTTATAGGCAGAGGTTATGGAACTAATTCAGTGCCTTCATCTTTGCAAATAAATCCAGAGCTCAGTGGTGCTAAATGAATGCTATAACAGTCAGGTGATCCAGCATCAAAAGCACTGCAATCAGCCACTATGGTAATTATGAAGCCATCAAGGCCATGTCCAATTTGGTCATTTCCATGTAGCTAATTATAGCAATTAAATTCAAGATTGGATCCACATCCACCCAAAATAGACCGAAGACTTATGTGGAATATCTAATATAACATCTTAAGTTGTTAATAATGTTAGCAGTTCAACTTAAAGCATTGACTGCTTATGGAAACTCTGAAAAGTTCATGCATTTGCAAATAATTATTAATATCAAAATAAAAAATAGAAGGAAAATTTTTACAGAGAGTGATTAGACCAATTATGACCAGACCAACTATGATCTTTAGGGCAGAATGTGGGTCAATTAGAAAGCAACACAGGCACATACTGAGTGGAGCAAAGATGAAAACGTGGACATAGATATGTGATAAAACTAGGAAAGATAGAATAAACAGAGTGCATTTGAGAGCATTTAGGGGTAGCATCAATTGGTGATGAATTAAGAAAAGCTCATTAGAGATGGTTTTGACATGTCCAATGCAGGCCAACAATGGCACCACTGAGAAAAAGTCTTTCAATGTAAATTGTAGGCCCATCAAGGAAAAGGGGAAGGCTGAAGAGGACATGAATGAAAGTACTAAGGATAGATAAGAAGAAATGCAAGCTATCCGAGGGTAGACTGAAATGAAGAAGCAAAATTCATGTAGTCAACCCCAACATAGTTGGGACAAGGTTTTGATGACGACGACGATGATCAAAATATAAAAATTCAATCCAACCAAAATTAACAGGTTAATATATCAAAATCCCAACACATCCCACAGGATGAACTTGCACGCCCAATAAGCAATACAGAATGAAACGAGTAAATGAACAAGGCTGGGTCTAGTAGTACCTTGGCGTTTTGGGCGCATGGAAAATTATCTCCTAATTTTGTGAATTTTCAGTTACTGCTCAGCCTATCACATGTCACATGAGTCACATATAGTCACACACACAATTAGATAGAAAGTCTAGAAAAAGACTTCATTTTTGCTTCCAATTTTCCTTTTTAGGTACAGTACACCACTGCACACATGTATGTTGGAGTATCCTTACACTACCTTCGAGAAACCAAAGGCGTTGGAGGAGAAAAGGACCTAATTTCAGGAAAAGTTAATTCTCATAGGCAGGGGCAGACCCAGAAAATAGTACTAGTGGGGCCAAATGAAAATTATTAAAAGTAAATTTTAACAATTTAAGGGTCAAAATAAAAAATTACAAAAAAAATTTAGTGGTACAAACTAAAATTTTGAAAACTTAAGGGGGCCATGGCCCCCCTAGCCTACATGTAGGTCCGCCCCTGCTCATAGGCAACCTTCCACACAGCGGGCCTGATTGATCCGTCCCATGAGCACAAGATAGTTAAGGAGAACATTAACAAAATACCTAGCCGCACCTTCCTCCAATTTGTAATCAATGCCCTGAAAGAATTCCCTTACAAAAGACAGTACAGGCTTCTTCCGCTGTTCTGGGCCTGTAAAGAGTGCACACATGAATGAGCGTGCCTTATGCTTTGTTGCACTCAGAATTGACATAATATGCCTCTCATTCTCATCATCCTGGCATCTTACAAGATGGGCCAGGATAGATGTGTAGAGTATTAGATCAACTTTGGCAGCAGAACCCACATGTCTCAAGTAGGGGCTTGGCCGACTCATACAGCCCATTTTTCATGCATGATTCGAACAACTGCCGGATTATGAAGTTGTTAGTTCTTATCCCTGATGCACCCATGAAACACAGCCACCTTAAAAAGCAAGGTCCACAGAACCACCCTTAATATAGATCATCAGAACATCACTAGCATTCACATCAACAGAAAATCCCACAGCCTTCATCTCAAGTAGAATCTTGGCAGCCACATCCACAAGCTTCTTACTTGCGAGAACTGTCAATAGAGAGGTGTAGGTGTTTAGCCCTGGCCTCAATCCCGCATTTGTCATCGAATTATACAGCTTCATAGCAGAATCAACTTGCCCAGAAGCAGCATGCATTTCTAAGAGACAAAAATAGGTTGATGGAGTTGGTAAAAAACCTGCCTTCTCCATATCCGAAAAGACTGACATTGCAATCTCAAGCTTCCCCGATTTCGCATGGGACTCAACAATCATAGTATACAACCCGTAATTAGGCCTAAACCCAGCTTTCTTCATCTCATCCAAAAGCCTCAATGCTGCATCTAGCTTCCCGGCCTTAACAAATTACTCTATCAGAGACACATACATGGTCGCAGAGGGCCTTAGCCCAGAAGCTTGCATTTCCATGTACACCTTCATCGAAGCATCCAACCTCCCAGCTTTCCCCATTAAATCAACAAGGGATGCGAAAACTGAAAAACTTGGACACATACCTATGTCTTTCATCTCCCGGAAGAGCTTGAAGGCAGCATCAAGGTGCCCGGATTTAGCAAGACTTGGTATCATCAGCTCAAATGTCAAAAAATCCAGCGAATACCTGGCCTCTTCATGGCCTCCTAGATTTCAAATGCCTTATAAGGAAGACCTTTGTTTAAAAACAAGGTTACAAGGGAATTATAAGTCTGGGTATCAATCTTACAGCCCGAATCCTTAACTTTTTTGAAACAACACAAGTAAACCTCCAACTTTCCAGCCTTGGCTAAATGTTGGATAACTTGATTATAAACCATGAAAGAACCAATTCCATGATCGCCACATTCTCTAATCATTTCATCAAACAGAGACTGAATTCCATCGAAATCTCCGTTCTGATTCAACTGATCGAATAACAGCACATAAATTTCATCTGTTGGGGAGTACCAAGATTGCCTCTTGGCCCATCCAAACAACCCCATTGACGCATCCACTCTCCAATTTCGCTCAATGCCTGTTTCACATGAGACATGTTTGGGACAAAATGGAGTTTATCTAATTGGGTCTCCATTTGAGGTCCCCATTTCCATCTCTTCACTATCTCAACCATCTTCGAAACCGCAGAAGCATTCGGAAATGGCTTCTTCATGCTCCCAACCATGACATGGCCGTCGAGGCCTGGCTCGACGGACCGGATATCCTTTCCCGAGAAGATAACGTCCCCAGATTCGTCCAAGTATACGATGTCATCAGTCCACTAGGAAGAACCATCCATGGGTGTCTTCTCAGAAGCGAAATGAAGGCATAATGGATGATTATTTATTCGTGCAGACGAAAAGTACAGCCAAACGGAATTGGGGATGATTGGAATGGGAGAAAATGTGAATTTGGTGAGATGGGTTTGTTGGGTTTGATGAGAATGGAAGGTTTTGGTGTTTCTGTGGATTTGGGGGTGAAAAGGAAAGGATGAAAGTCTAAGGTTTAGGATTTCTGAAGTGTGGGGGAGGTTTTTCAACGTTGTTATTGTAAGATTATTGAGGTTTCTAGGGTAGAAAATATTGCGATACATTTGGCTCTGGTGTTGTTTGGATGTACAGGGAATGAAAAAGATGAGAGATGCTTTTACTTGCCTCTGAGAATCTCTTGTGCTTCGTTTTGGGCAGCTTCTCCTGTTGTTGTCTTGTTTATTTCATTCATAAACATTCACTGCACCATGCTTAGGCCCAGCAGGCAATGGGTGACACAAACTTCAAATTTAGTGATTGACCAAAATTTATTCTAATCGAATTTGGACCTATCTTCAAATTGATCATATTCTTAATCACATTACATTCATAATCAATTTGACTCTTGGCAAAGCTCGGATTGGAACAGTTGGGCAAAACTTAGCCAAGACAAGGAGAAAGGAAATTTGAGTAGTTTGGTCATGTAAAAGTGAACCCAAATCAGAAAGCATCCAGATTCTTGAAATGCATGTAGGGGCTTTGATGGGAGATGAATTTAGGAAAGATTTTATCTGACTTCATCATCTGTATGCAGTTGCAAATATTTGTTACATTCGATGAATAAAAGCGACAAGCCAACAATGTTGTTACATTTGATGAATAAAACTGACAAGCCAACACCACCATATTGTGCGATTCAGAATACAATGAAAATAAGTGCTAAGAAACAAGCATAAAATGGAAATTCTTCATGCCATTTATTTCTTCATACCTCTTACATGTGACTAACGCCCACGAGTGGTTTTTCCTCCACATTGAAGAAAAAACATTATCAAACTCAAAGATCATCATAAAGAGGAAATCACTCGTCATCTCAATTCTCCGCCATACCGATCCACCTTAGCGTTTTTAAAGACGGAAATGCTTCATGGAACCTTTCCCGCTTCTCCTCAAACCTATGCAACCATCGCAAATAAACCCCTTCAATTTTCCAAACACCATGCTCTTTTTCCCAAAACCCAGGATCCATATGCTTGATATTATCTCCTCCAAACAGTACAAGAAATTGTAGATTGGGAAATGTCGTTGCATTCAACCAGATAGGTGTACTTTCTCCGGGATAAAAACCAAGATACAACTCTTCTACATTTCGAAGAGGCGAAAGCTGATGATTCACTTTGCTCACAAGGGCAGCAGCATCGGCAGCAGCATCAGTAGCATCAGCATCAGCATCAGCATAAAAAAACCGGATGGCCAAAAGTCGGAGATTTTGGAGCTCTGACAGCACTTTCAATTCTCCTTCTACCATGTTATTTGGGTTTTCAAGACGAATTGTGAGCTCTCTAAGTTGGTCAAGGTTCTTCAAATGAAGGATTCGAGCAGTGTTTTTATGGCTTGATATTGTAGGGAGAAAACCTATCAATCTCTCCAGCCTTGAAAGCCTTTCGATTCCATCTGGCATGCACTCCAAACGGCGACAACCATTAATATCAAAGGAAGTGAGTTTATCTAACTTTGTGATTGTTGGAGGAAGCATTTTCAAGAAATACCAGTTAGATAGGCACAAAATTTGAAGATTATGAAGATTTCCAACTGAATCTGGGAGGTTTGTTAGTCCACAATTTTCAATCTTTAGGTAGACTAGATGCAACAATGACGCTATCCCATCCAACCAATCCTTCATTACATCATCATCTTTCAAATATTTCTTGAAAGAAACAGATAACACTCTCAACCGCTTTAATTTGCAAAGTTCCATATTCTTACTCAAAACATCCTCTTTGCCCATGTCTAACGCCCACAATGTTCGCAACTTGCTTTCAATTGTGGACTTCTTTAGCTCTGGCCTTTCAGTACTCTTGATTATGCCATTGCTGAACAAGCCCATACGACGAGACTGGACTGTAAGTTCTGGCCTACCTCTTTCATCCAAATGTGTAAAGTTCTCGTCTCTTGCAATCTTTATAATCATATCCCGCACTATATCATGAATTTTAACCTTCCGAAGGTGTCCTGATACTTCGACTTTTTTGTCACCTATTAAAACACACCGATTAACCAACTCCGCTACGCATTCTTTCCCAATCTCAAAGGCTGTTTTTCGTTTTGATCCTAAAACAAAACCCTCGCCAATCCACCAATGGACAATATCAACAACTGTTATTGAATAATCTTCTGGCAGCATGGAAAAGCATATCAAACAAGGTTTTAAGTAAGGGGGAAGCTCCTCGTAGCTTAGCCCAAGACTCAACATGAGTGGTTCATCTTTCTTCTTTTGTACCATCTCCTCCTTTAGGTGTTGTGCTATTCTCCTCCACTCATAGACCGAATCACCTTTTCCAAGCATCATTCCACCCACCACCTTGATTGCCAAAGGGAGCCCTCCGCATCTTACAACAATCTCCTTGCCAATGCTCTCTAGATCATAATTCGGACACCTACCTCCATCCCTTGCAAATGCTATTTTAGTGAACAAGGACCAACTATCATCATCTGAAAGAATTTGGGGACGGTTTATGTGCCTGTCAATAGCACCCATTGATTTAGCCACATCTTCATTTCTTGTTGTAACAATTACACAACCACCATTCCTTTTTGGTAAAGCAGTTTTTAAACTATTCCACCAAGACATTTCATTTTCCCAAACATCATCCAAAACCACCAAGTACTTCTCATCGTCTAACTTACTCCTAAGTGTACTCAATAAGTCCACAACTTCTTTTCCTTTCAAACATTCTTCGCCAACGTTCATTTTAGTCAACATCCTCTTCAGTAGGTCTTCCAATTCACAAAGTTGAGAAATAGTTTCAAAAATTATGCATTTAAAAGAGTGTTTTATGGTATCCCTATTGCATATTATCTGAGCGAGGGTGGTTTTGCCTATTCCACCCATACCAACTATTCCAATCACAATTGGGGACCCGTCTGCCTCTAGGATCAAATTTTCAATTTCTATCAATTTCTCTGTTAATCCCACAATGTCAGTCTCTTCCATTAGAATGGCATAGCTCAATGGTCGACTTTTGCTACTTTCTCCTATGCTTGTAATGGTAGCAGGGGACATAGCCAAGTAGCTTCTCATTCTTTCCTTAACCTTGTCAATTTCTTGATTTGTGACCTTCAAGCGTTTTGTGATCTTGTGCCGGGATTTTAGGAGTTGTGGAGAGAAATAGCTCATGAAGTTCGGTAAATGCCCTTTATGCTTTTCTTTATTAAAGAGAATTTGGCAATCTGCTATAATGTCCTCAGCATCATACAACAACTCTCTCAAGTCTTGTGTTATCACCTTGAGAGTCTCCTTTCCATCCTTTCTCCACATTGTTTCTGCATCCTTGAGGAAGGTTTTCATGTAGCGCAACTTCATCTTTTATTTTGTCAAACTGGCCATCAAGTGCAAGTAGTTGTTGTCCTTCTTCTAAAAGTAATGTCAGCAATTTTTCCACTAGAGCTCTAACAACTGCATCTGCCATTTTCCTGTGCAAATCGCTATTCAGCTTTGTTTTTATGAAGAAAAAAAGTATATTTGAAGAAAGCAAGACTAAGAATATTATAAATGGTCCATTTTTATTTTTTATTCATATTGATTGGAAAGCAAAACTAAGAATATTATAAATGTTCCATTTTATTTTTTATTCATTTTGATTGGTTGATGTGGACAAAATTATTTCTTCCATTATAATGCTAGCTAGAATTAGATGAAACTAACTAGGATAATAGCCAACCAAACCATTATATATGATGATACAATTTATATAGAGTATCAATTACAAGGAAATTATTCGTTTGTGCACAGTGCGTTTGGTACGTCCAAGGGGTGGGGCACACCTTTGAAGTGATCACACTGGCGAAAATCTCCTATAGCTACTATAGGGAAAAGAAAGGGGTGGGATTAGTTGGTTGCGGTTAGATAAGATCATTAATATTGGCTGAAGTTCATTCTTAAAATTTCTTAATATAGAAAAATTCTTTGAAATACCATTCTTTCACTGAAAATCATTAATGTCAGGGTTCATGTTTGTGAAAATATGAGAGAAATGTCATTTTATTTATTTATTTATTTTGTTAGGTGAAACTTCATGATACTTTACTTTGAAATACTTGTAAGATTAAGTGTTTGGTTTTGTGAACGGTAGAAAATAAAAATACGCTTAATCAAATTAGGTATTCCACAAAAACTTAGTTTTTTTTTTCTCAAACTAATAAGCTATATTTATGCAGTTCTGTGGAAAAGAAAACCCTTGTTGTTCCTGTCTCTCTCTTTCTCTCTCTCTTGATGCATGTGGATGGGATGCCACATTGTCTCATCACCAAAAGGTCGTATGGTCATGTTTGTTTGCATCAGGATATATAGGAATTCATGGTAAAATGAATTCAATCAAAGAATTATCAAACATGTGAGGTGTGAAGGAGGTGAGGATGCAGATAGGAACCAACATAATCTGAGTGCGATTTGTTATGCCTAGATATTCATTTCTCATCTTTCCTTTATTCCATTATAATATACGAAGCTCATTGATTTCAATTGAAAATTTTGACACTGATGTTGACTCTAATTGATTTTGACCGGTTTTAAATTGTTGACAAAATATGCTTTGTTCCATCTTAATTAGTTTTCTTAACTCCTCCACATTTCCCTCTCTATCTGTTACCTCATTCTTAACTCCTCCCCCCTTATTTTATTTTTTATAACCACTACACTATCCCCGCAACTCCTCATTTATATAAGAAAGAAAAAAAAAACTCTTAACTCCTAATTTCCATGGACAAATCACTTGCAAATCCATTCCTCTAAGTCGGTTGAGAAAACGAAAATGGCGGAGAGACATATCTATTCACAAAGTTGAGTGACTCATTAGTTCCCTCTTCCCTTCTTGCCTCTCTCTCTCTCTCTCTCTCTCTCTCTCTCTCTCTCTCATATTCCTCTGCTTGGCAGTAAAGAGTAGTCCCGTGTGTGTGTATAGATATGGATATCATCATTTACCCACACTGCTTTCTCGCCAAGATAAACCCGTATCTCACTAAGAACTCATTTTTCTATATTTTTTATTCATTGGATATTTTTTTTAAAGAAAATTGACATTTTTTAGGAGCAAATTCCGATTGTTTAGATTCTATTGAGGTTGTTGAGAGAGATGGGGAAAGATGAGGGTGAGAGAGGAAATGGTGAAATTGGGAGATGGGTGAGAGACAAGTCAAGGAGAGATGAGGGGATGTCAGCAGGGTTCAAAATAAATGTTGTTACCGTTACGATATTATGTATATAATGGCTGCATTATGAAACCATGGTAAAATCTGCCAAAATAATGCCAATGTTTGCCATTATTTTTCTATTTAACGGCCTACTGTTATAACGGCGTTTCTTTCAAAAATAATGGTCGTTATAAACGTCTTATGAGAATTTTTTAAAACCTTCCTTTGGTCTTCTCTTTTACTTCTTTCAGCTACCTTTTAGTCTCTGAGAGCTCCTTATGCACGGCTATGGCCTCTAAGCACCTAAAACCTTAGATCTAAGCCACTTTTGGGTAGATTTGTTCGTGGGAAAATCAAATCATACTCAAGGGACCTCTTGGTAAGCTTTTTATTTATATTTATTTATTTTTTTGGAGTTCTTTTCAAGATTCAACATCAAATTCGAATTATTTTAAGTGAGGTGTGTTAGATCTATACTTTTGGAGAAAAAAATCACAAGTTCTAGCACTTTTTATAATATTTTTTGTTGTTTCATTATTTAAATCGGAATTATTTCAGTATTTTCTTTTAAAAAGATTATGTAATACCATGAACCAAAAAGTTTTATATTGAGTTCTATGATGCACAGATACTTCAAAATGAGCATTGTATCATGTCGTATCATATTTGATACTTCACTTTTTATGTTTTAAATCTGTGTCCCTTCCGTATCTATGACATGTCCTTGCCGTATCCATAATGTATCTGTGCATCATAAATTGAGTTAGATTTGATGTTACTCACTTAATTTTCTAGTGTTTTTTAAAGCGTAGATCTAGATTTTTTTTATTTTCAAGATTTGGGGCTTTTCTTGATATATATCATTTACATTTTTCCAAATTAGTATTCAAATGCATTTATAATGTGTTAAATTAACTTAGATCTATGCTTTTGGAACAAAAAACTATGAACTTTAGTACTTTTTGTAATATATATTTTTTATATTTAAATCCAAATTATTTTAGTTTTCTTTTTTAAACGATTGTGTAATACATGAACCAAAGGCTTTATATTGAGTTAGATTGTATGTTACTCACTTATTTTTCCTTAGATCTAGTGTTGTAAAGTGTAAATCTAGATATTTTTATTTTCAAAATTTGGGGCTTTTCTTGAAATCATTTAAATATCCCCAAATGATGCACAATCTTAGTAGATCTACTTGAAAAATGGGTACTATCCAAAAACTTACTTTTATTAAATATTTATTTTAGGATTTTTTAATAAATCAATATGAAAATAATTTTTTTTGTTAATTTGTCAAACATTTTGTTTGTTTCTTATTCTAGGTTTTATGTATAACTCATGTGTATGTCTCCAACGCTAAATCTACTTGAAAAATGGATAGATCTACTGCTACTAGATTTATGTTTAAAAATCTTTTTCCATGTTTAACAATTTTAATGTTTATTATTTTAGGTTGAATGTATAAGTAATTAAGTATAACTGTATAAGTGTATAAACTCATGTAGTCATGTGTATGTTTCTAATTATAATAAAAATTAAATGTATGTTTTTTTAAATCTTATGTTTCAAATTCTAAACTACTTTGCTTTATGGATTATTGTGTTTAGAGTTATTCTTTTGTAGAAACAATTGGTACAGTGAGTTGACCCGGCGTAGCAACAT
>QPKB01000005.1:49200919-49313668 GCA_003546025.1 Camphora micrantha | reverse complement strand
TAAATATGGTATACGTGCACATTTACCCAAAATGTTGAAATCATTGTTCTGTAGATGCATGTGCATAGATAAATAATAATAATAACACAAATATTGTGACTTTTTAATCATATTTATTTGCTGGCCATTCAAGCGGGACAAAAAGGTGGAGAGTGATGTGTTCTAAGGTTTATTATAGAGTGCAAACATGGAAAACATAGATGAGGGAAAAGACAACTCTCACAATTTAAATTGGGCG
Organism: Camphora micrantha; assembly: GCA_003546025.1. Taxonomy (NCBI): domain Eukaryota; kingdom Viridiplantae; phylum Streptophyta; class Magnoliopsida; order Laurales; family Lauraceae; genus Camphora; species Camphora micrantha. Next base: position 49,313,430 of record QPKB01000005.1, on the reverse strand, counting down.
GAAGAGAAAATGTGATCTAGAACAAGTGCAGGAACAATTTCTAGATCATGAGATTGTAGAAAATCAAGTTGGAGGATAGTCTTGTCTTCAACACATGAGTACTCGTTTCACAAAGCTATTGACATGCTCTACAACTGTGGGCAACCATTTTCAAGGTGAAATAAGTCCTTTTTGAATTCAATAAACACAGTTTCATGGAGAACTTACTCATCCTCAAAGTCCCCTGCCCAACTATGTTGGGTTAGCTACATGAATTTGATTTTGCCATTTCAGTCTATCTTGGGCATAATCCTCGAATACGTTATAATTCTTCAAATCTATCATTACTACTTCCATCCAGGTCCTCCCTGACCTATCCCTCATTCCCTCTTCCCTGTGGGGCCATAAATCTACATAGAGAAACATAATTATTCTGGGCCAAATCCTTGGAAAACAGGAAACTTACTATTTATAGTAATTTTCTACTTTAGATACCTTGCCTCAATAATTAGTAAAAATGGTTGAAATAGAGACTTGCTAAGTTGCTTTTGGAGTGCTTTGTGTTGATGCATGTTAGCAAGATTAGAGGAAAATTTTATAAGATAGCGATTGAAACAACTATGTCCCATGGAGTAGAATGTTGGCATGTCAAGAAGCAACACCACACAAAATGAGTGTAGCAAAGATGAAATGTTAAGATGGATGTGTGGTAAAACTAGGAAAGATAGAATTAGCATTTGAGAGTATTTATGGGTAGCATCAATAGGTAATAAATTAAGAAAGACTCATTTGAGATGTTTAAAACAACATAGGCCAACAACAAAGCCAACAATAGCACAGGTGGGAAAAGGTCGTCTTTGCAAATTTAGCTATCCCTTCCAAGGAAAAAGGATAGGCCTCAAAGAGGATAGTAGATAGAAGTGTAATGTTAGATACTAAAGAAGTGCAAGCCTATTCGAGGATTGGCCTAGGATAACCAAATGAGAGATAGAATTCATGTAGCTGACCTCAACATAGTTGAGACAATACTAAGATCGATGACCAATTTTTTTTTTTTTTTTTCTAGAATCAGTTGAGATGAGATGTTAGTAAGGTTGTTCTATAGTAATTATAGTCATTGTAATGAAATTTTTATGGAATTAGGATTTTATTATTTTTTGTGATTTTTACTATTTCAGGTATGAGTTTTGGGATACTACATAGGTCATTTGTTCGTTTCTAATTGCAAATAACAGGAAATCAAGCTTTTGGGTTTTGCCCACGTGTCTCCTTGCGGATTATAGGCCTTTGATCTTAGGTAGGAAACACTGATCTTCTTCTTAAATCCTGTCGTGCTTCTTGCCCCAGTTTTCTCCTTGTGTATTCAGGGCTTTGATTCTAGGTAGAAGATGTTGATCTTCTTCCTAAATCGTTTTGCCCTTCCTGCTACACAAAACATTGACTGACTATAGAAAACTGTCACCTCTGCCACTTTCCATGCTTATGTGCTCCCAAAAGTGGGAAGAGTTACTGTGATGAGAAGGTTTTGTTGTTGGATGGCAGTGGTTAAGAAGTCCGGCACATGTTCATAAAGTAAACAAAGTATTTAAATTCCTCAATATTTCAACCAATGATCTATGGCTTCACCTGTATTTGTATTTTATGATAGAAAGCCAATGAAAAGTCAAAGAGGATAAGTTTTTCTTGAATAATGGAAAAGTATTTCAAAGTAGAGAAATAAATTTGTAGATCATAAACTGTATCGATGGGATAGGAGAAATACAAAACAGCGATTAACATGTAAGAACATGCACACCAATTTTGTAGCATAAGCCACACAAAATTTGCGCACGCTCATAGAAGGTATGAGCATAATAAGCAATGCATGGGACCCATTCTTTTCTTTTTAAGCAAAAGAACTCCTAAAATGAACTTCCCAAAGACAAATCATCCGTCCATTAACTAAAAAGCATACAATATTAACTCAAAAATGTGGTCCACATTGTACACTGAAATGTGTGAAACCTATGTATTGCGCAAGTCAGAGATCATCTGTTTACTCAATTATTCATCACAAAGATGTCAAAAGAAGGGGAATTTCAATATATATTATGAAAATGAGACACTCTTTACTCACAACTAGAAGTGTCTGTTCCATTTTTCTGCCTGAAACATCACCTGGTACAGATATACTGTAGACTAGTTCGAAAAGGACTTGCAGACATGCTTCCTAAAACGTAAGAAAACTTGTTCAGTAAGTTTAAGATGCATATATATTGAAACTTGCCCCTATTTTTATCAACTGATAAATCAATTTGATGAAGCTATCAAAGGAGATCGTCACAGTCCAATTTCTAAAATCCTGTCAGAGTAAGATGAATCAGATATGGAATGTAAAAGGTGTTTGTAGTTCAACCTGTCAGTCTAGCATTGAAAATTTTAAGTTGTTCGAAGTAAACAAAAAGTACCATTAGGGGGGAGACATATATAATACATCCTAAACAAGGTGTGTTCTGGCTGTTCAGCTCGAAAGCTTGCCAAGTTTATTGTGAAGCTTATAGAGAGAAATGGATATCATTCATTGAAAAAAATAAATAAATAAATAAATAAACCACATCAAACCAGTTGTAAACAGCTGCATGAGCACATGAGATGCGTATTTAGTAAGACTTAGCATGTCAATTCATGTCATGACTATCCAATGTTAGTGGATTCTGGTCAGCTTGCAAAACTTATAACTGCCCCAAAATTAGCATTACAAACAATCCAGGGAGTTTTGCTATCCATGAGAAAGTGACTAGAGAATTTGTTGCAACAGTGAACAGGAGCCAAACTCCTGAAGATATGTGAAGGAGCCTTGCAAGTAGCAGTAGAGTTTATGGTCATAATACTATGACGGTTTACTGAGATGTGTTTCTTGACCTTCAGCTTGAAACCAGCATATATATTTGTTCTACTGTACTAGGAGAAAATGTTATGCTGAATTCATCGGAGTGACTATTTCATCACCTTTCAGGAGGAGGAGGAGAAGAATGATGCAGTTTAAACACAATAAATCATAATGTCCATCAAACCTTCTGAGTCTTCAGCAAATCGATATCCAACAAAAGTATCAGAAAATAGGTTAAGTTATTCATGTGTATGAGGAAACTGTCCAAGAATTTGGAGCAAGCCACCTGACCGTCAGCATAACTTCTTGATACCTCCAAGTGTCTCATAGAAAAGTAACTGACACAAAAATATGCTAGAAACAAGTCAGAATAGAAAGAATTGTGAGCAGTTATCTTTACTAAGGGCCTTTATTGCATTCAGCTCCAGTAAATTCTCTCACTCACGAGAAGGGTGAACTTCAATCACACTAGCTAATAGAAAAGGGGTAAACCTGAAACAAAATCCAAATCTAGACTTGTTAAATTCTATGACCTGACATGAGTTCTCTTCCCTCTAGATCACATTCTGACTCCTTGACAAAATCTAGCATTTTGATGAGGCACTAGACTGAAATCATATTGAGAATTCAGAAACGTCACTGAGGATAGGACTTCCGCTCTCACCATACCACCCAGGGATCAATCCCTAGGATGGTAGAGTGAAAAAAAAAAAAAAAAAAAAAGAGGGAGAAATCATGTCAAACATATACACTAATGGGTCCAAGACCTGAAGTTCTCGGAAAAAGAAATGACACATCAGCATTTGGAATTTAGATACAGTATGGAATTGAATAGCAAGAATTAATTCTAGAAAGCATAGATTACCAAATTTAATTACTTCATATTGGAGAACTGATCGCAGCATCTACAGACAGAATTGCTCATCATCGTTGTCGTCATCATCAAAGCCTTGTCCCAATTATGTTAGGGTCAACTGCATGAATTCTGTTTCACTATTCCAGTCTACCATGGAATGCCAAGTTTTCAGAATCTATGTTTTAGTTGTGACAGATCTTTTATGCAAGTTGTCAACCTACCTGACTGAACCCTCTTTTATATGGGCTTGGGACCAGCAGTTAGAACAAAATGGAGGAGACAGAATTGCTCATACAAACCCTTTTATAGGCAGAGGTTATGGAACTAATTCAGTGCCTTCATCTTTGCAAATAAATCCAGAGCTCAGTGGTGCTAAATGAATGCTATAACAGTCAGGTGATCCAGCATCAAAAAGCACTGCAATCAGCCACTATGGTAATTATGAAGCCATCAAGGCCATGTCCAATTTGGTCATTTCCATGTAGCTAATTAAAGCAATTAAATTCAAGATTGGATCCACATCCACCCAAAATAGACCGAAGACTTATGTGGAATATCTAATATAACATCTTAAGTTGTTAATAATGTTAAGCAGTTCAACTTAAAGCATTGACTGCTTATGGAAACTCTGAAAAGTTCATGCATTTGCAAATAATTATTAATATCAAAATAAAAAATAGAAGGAAAATTTTTACAGAGAGTGATTAGACCAATTATGACCAGACCAACTATGATCTTTAGGGCAGAATGTGGGTCAATTAGAAAGCAACACAGGCACATACTGAGTGGAGCAAAGATGAAAACGTGGACATAGACATGTGATAAAACTAGGAAAGATAGAATAAACAGAGTGCATTTGAGAGCATTTAGGGGTAGCATCAATTGGTGATGAATTAAGAAAAGCTCATTAGAGATGGTTTTGACATGTCCAATGCAGTCCAACAATGGCACCACTGAGAAAAAGTCTTTCAATGTAAATTGTAGGCCCATCAAGGAAAAGGCGAAGGTTGAAGAGGACATGGATGAAAGTACTAAGGATAGATAAGAAGAAATGCAAGCTATCCGAGGGTAGACCAAAATGAAGAAGCAAAATTCATATAGTCAACCCCAACATAGTTGGGACAAGGCTTTGATGACGACGACGATGATCAAAATATAAAAATTCAATCCAACCAAAATTAACAGGTTAATATATCAATCCCAACACATCCCACAGGATGAACTTGCACGCCCAATAAGCAATACAGAATGAAACAAGTAAATGAACAAGGCTGGGTCTAGTAGTACCTTGGCGTTTTGGGCGCATGGAAAATTATCTCCTGATTTTGTGAATTTTCAGTTACTGCTCAGCCTATCACATGTCACATGAGTCACATATAGTCACACACACAATTAGATAGATAGTCTAGAAAAAGACTTCATTTTTGCTTCCAATTTTCCTTTTTAGGTACAGTACACCACTGCACACATGTATGTTGGAGTATCCTTACACTACCTTCGAGAAACCAAAGGCGTTGGAGGAGAAAGGGACCTAATTTCAGGAAAAGTTAATTCTCATAGGCAGGGGCAGACCCAGAAAATAGAACTAGGGGGGCCAAATGAAAATTATTAAAAGTAAATTTTAACAATTTAGGGGTCAAAATAAAAAATTACAAAAAAAATTTAGTGGTAAAAACTAAAATTTTTGAAAACTTAAGGGGGCCATGGCCCCCCCTAGCCTACATGTAGGTCCGCCCCTGCTCATAGGCAACCTTCCACACAGCGGGCCTGAATGATCTGTCCCATGAGCACAAGATAGTAAAGGAGAACATTAACAAAATACCTAGCCGCACCTTCCTCCAATTTGTAATCAATGCCCTGAAAGAATTCCCTTACAAAAGACAGTACAGGCTTCTTCCGCTGTTCTGGGCCTGTAAAGAGTGCACACATGAATGAGCGTGCCTTATGCTTTGTTGCAGTCAGAATTGACATAATATGCCTCTCATTCTCATCATCCTGGCATCTTACAAGATGGGCCAGGATAGATGTGTAGAGTATTAGATCAACTTTGGCAGCAGAACCCACATATGTCTCAAGTAGGGGCTTGGCCGACTCATACAGCCCATTTTTCATGCATGATTCGAACAACTGCCGGATTATGAAGTTGTTGGTTCTTATCCCTGATGCACCCATGAAACGCAGCCACCTTAAAGCAAGGTCCACAGAACCATCCTTAATATAGATCATCAGAACATCACTAGCATTCACATCAACAGAAAATCCCACAGCCTTCATCTCAAGTAGAATCTTGGCAGCCACATCCACAAGCTTCTTACTTGCGAGAACTGTCAATAGAGAGGTGTAGGTGTTTAGCCCTGGCTTCAATCCCGCATTTGTCATCGAATTATACAGCTTCATAGCAGAATCAACTTGCCCAGAAGCAGCATGCATTTCTAAGAGACACAAATAGGTTGATGGAGTTGGTAAAAAACCTGCCTTCTCCATATCCGAAAAGACTGACATTGCAATCTCAAGCTTCCCCGATTTCGCATGGGACTCAACAATCATAGTATACAACCCGTAATTAGGCCTAAACCCAGCTTTCTTCATCTCATCCCAAAGCCTCAATGCTGCATCTAGCTTCCCGGCCTTAACAAATTACTCTATCAGAGACACATACATGGTCGCAGAGGGCCTTAGCCCAGAAGCTTGCATTTCCATGTACACCTTCATCGAAGCATCCAACCTCCCAGCTTTCCCCATTAAATCAACAAGGGATGCGAAAACTGAAAAACTTGGACACATACCTATGTCTTTCATCTCCCGGAAGAGCTTGAAGGCAGCATCAAGGTGTCCGGATTTAGCAAGACTTGGTATCATCAGCTCAAATGTCAAAAAATCCAGCGAATACCTGGCCTCTTCATGGCCTCCTAGATTTCAAATGCCTTATAAGGAAGACCTTTGTTTAAAAACAACGTTACAAGGGAATTATAAGTCTGGGTATCAATCTTACAGCCCGAATCCTTAACTTTTTTGAAACAACAGAAGTAAACCTCCAACTTTCCAGCCTTGGCTAAATGTTGGATAACTTGATTACAAGCCATGAAAGAACCAATTCCATGATCGCCACATTCTCTAATCATTTCATCAAAAAGAGACTGAATTCCATCGAAATCTCCGTTCTGATTCAACTGATCGAATAACAGCACATAAATTTCATCTTTTGGGGAGTACCAAGATTGCCTCTTGGCCCATCCAAACAACCCCATTGACGCATCCACTCTCCAATTTCGCTCAATGCCTGTTTCACATGAGACATGTTTGGGACAAAATGGAGTTTATCTAATTGGGTCTCCATTTGAGGTCCCCATTTCCATCTCTTCACTATCTCAACCATCTTCGAAACCGCGGAAGCATTCGAAAATGGCTTCTTCATGCTCCCAACCATGACATGGCCGTCGAGCCTGGCTCGACGGACCGGATACCCTTTCCCGAGAAGATAACGTCCCCAGATTCATCCAAGTATACAATGTCATCAGTCCACTAGGAAGAACCATCCATGGGTGTCTTCTCAGAAGCGAAATGAAGGCATAATGGATGATTATTTATTCGTGCAGATGAAAAGTACAGCCAAACGGAATTGGGGATGATTGGAATGGGAGAAAATGTGAATTTGGTGAGATGGGTTTGTTGGGTTTGATGAGAATGGAAGGTTTTGGTGTTTCTGTGGATTTGGGGGTGAAAAGGAAAGGATGAAAGTCTAAGGTTTAGGATTTCTGAAGTGTGGGGGAGGTTTTTCAACGTTGTTATTGTAAGATTATTGAGGTTTCTAGGGTAGAAAATATTGCGCTACATTTGGCTCTGGTGTTGTTTGGATGTACAGGGAATGGAAAAGATGAGAGATTGTAAGGTTTTGAGTGTTGGCAATCATTCTTGGGCTCGAACAAAACTTGGGTCATTCAAATGTATTTTTTTCTTTTCTAGAATGGACTGCAAATTCCTCTTCTCTAAGAAGATTCAAGTAGCAGGGCTCGTCTTCAGAGTAAGTTCAAGCTAAGACTCTAACAGATCAAGAGTTCGAACTCTTGGAAGGAGAGTTCGAACGTGTGGAGTTAAACTTTTCCAAGTCATTTTCCAGAGAGTTCAAGAGTTCGAACTCTCACACTGAGAGTTCGAACGTTCGTGGCAAGTTGTCCCCAGGCCATTTTCCAGAGTGCTGAAGAGTTCGAACTCTCACACTGAGAGTTCGAACGTTGCTGCCCTGTTTCACTGTCCTGTTTTGAATAGTGAAGAGTTCGAACTCTTAAGTCAAGAGTTCGAACGTGAGCTCCAGAAAAGCAATCCCTAGGCTTTCTCTATATAAAGGAATGTTATCTCAAACCCCAGAGATGACTCTGAAGCTCAAAAAGGCTGCTGTACTTTTGGAAGAGAGATCCAGATCTCAAGAGATTTCCACCTTTACATCTAAGGTTTCAAATCTCTAGAGATCACATCTGAAATCTACATCATGTTCTAAATCTCGGAGTTGCTTCGAGATTGAAGACGGAGAGTCAAGCATGGGTGAAGATGAACAGCGGGTAGCTGGCAGGAGGTTATTGCAGTCCTTAGGTTGTGAGTCAACTGGGAAAGGGTTGTAAGTTCTCTTGTAATCTTTGTGGTAATAGTGTTTAATCTCTTCACTGGACTGAGGTCCAGGACCCGTGGTTTTTTCCCTTCTTAGGGTTTTTCCACGTATATCGTTGTCTTACTTGTGATGATTGTTTCTTATGCTTTCCTATGGTTGAATATGTTGATTGGTTGTTACATTGATTGATCTGCCTTGGGACCTTAAAACCCTTCATTGGGGTTTTCAAAACTACAATTGGTATCAGAGCGGGTCACACTAAGATATTGTGTGATTCGATCTTCCAGATCTGAAAGATGGACTACAGTAACACTGAAGGAACCTCCACCAATAAGCCCCCATTGTTGATTGGGTCAAACTATGCTTATTGGAAAGTTCGTATGATAGCTTTTTTGAAATCTATTAATGATGATGCTTGGGATTGTGTTGAAGATGGGTATTCCACTCCTACGGTAGAAGTAGAAAAAAAAATTGTTCCCAAACTCAAATCTGAGTGAACCAAGGATGAAAAATATCTCTCCAATTGCAATAGCAAGGCAATCAATGCCATTTACAATGGTGTTACTCCCTCAGAGTTTCGCAGGATTTCTTCTTCTACCACTGCTAAGGAAGCTTGGGACATCCTTCAAACTGTTCATGAAGGCACTGACAAAGTCAAACAATCCAAACTTCAAAGTCTCACCACTGCTTTTGAATCCCTGAGAATGAAAGATTCTGAGGTCTTTGATGACTTTAATGTGAAACTTAGTGACATTGTCAACAAATGTTTCAGCCTGGGGGAACCAATTCCTGAAAGCAAAGTGGTTAGAAAGATCCTACGATCTCTTCCCCCAAAGTTTCATGCTAAAGTTGTTGCCATTGAGGAAACTAAGGACTTAGATACCTTACCAACTGAAGAGTTGGTTGGAAATCTACAAACTTACGAGGCAAGTTATATACCACCTCTTAAACCAAAAGGAATGGCTCTTAAGACCTTTAAGCATGGAGGAGGAGATTCAGATGATGCTACCGAGAGCAATTCCGAAAATGAAGAATTAGAAGCCTTTTTGTTAAAAAGTTCAAAAGATTTTTGAACAAAAACAAAGGTGACCTGAAAAGAAGTTTTGTGAAAGATAAGGGACAAAACATGTCAAGTTATGTGCCTAAGTCTGACAAGCTTAATGGTAAAAGCACTTCTAAAAGCTCTTCAAAAGGCATTCAATGCTTTGAGTGCCAAGGATATGGGCATGTTGCATCCAAATGTGCCAATCGGGCTGATAGGCGCCCGGGTAAAGCTTTGAATGTCACTTGGGATGATGACTCTGATGAGGAAAACAGTGAACCAGATTCTAACACTGATGGTTCTGAAAAATTTATTGCTTTTATGTCTAGATCATCTAAAATCTCTTCCTTACAGGACTCTACTGACAAAGATTCAAATTCAGAAGATGAGGCAAATCTAAATAAATCATCAGATGATGACCAGGATGCTGATACTCAGTATGAGAAGCTTTTGAAAAACTCATTGAAACTTACAAAAATAAATGAAAGGAGGTTCATCAAGCTAAAACAATTGAAACTTGAAAATTCTTCATTGTCAAATGAACTGAATGAAGCAAAAACTAGGACAGTTCAGTTGGAATTAGAATTCTCAAGACTGACTACATTGTTAAGTGATGCAGGTAAAAAGGCTGAGCAAGATGAGAAACAATTGATGAATGCTCAAAGTGAAATAGCTGCACTCAAAGGACAAAATCTTGATTTGGAAGGTAAATTGAAACTCATGCACACTGATTTGTCCTCTGCAAAAATCTCTCTTGAAAGAATGAGGACTGGATCAAGAACTCTGGATGAGATCTGGAGCAAACAGAAGAGGGATAAGCATGGGATTGGCTATGATGCTAGTTCTTCTTCTTCAACTCTTGCTGGTAACACAGTTTTTGTTAAAGGCCCCACTCAAACTGAAGACACTCTCATTCTTCCTGCTTCACCACATCACACACAAGTGGAAAACACCTCAGTTTTTTCTGCTACCGCTCATGTGAATCCTGGTTCTAGGGTGTCAAGAGAAAATGTTCGTCAAACCAAGATTGTGCCAGTATGTCATCATTGTGGTGTAAAAGGACATATTCGATATTTCTGTCGAAAGTTGATGACAAAGTCAATCCCAACCTGTCATTACTGTGGGATAAAAGGACATGTTCGACCACAGTGTCGAAAACTAAAAAGGCACTTACATGAGAAACAAAGGAGGATTCAATATTCTCCCCAGCCAGTCAAGATTAAATCCTTATGGATACGTAAGTCAGAAATGCATTGCTATGTAGTTCTATCTGCACTAAGAGCTCAAGACTCTCATGAATGGTACTTGGACAGTGGATGTTCAAGACACATGACAGGAAACAGATCCCTATTCACTTCTCTTGGGAAGTGTGATGGAGGTGTGGTTCAATTTGGTGATGGAGGGAAGTCAAAAATTATTGGAAAAGGCACAATCAGTATTCCTGGAATTCCCACCTTGTCTGACGTATTTTTGGTTGATGGCTTGAAGGTTAATCTACTCAGTATTAGTCAATTGTGTGACACTTCATATGATGTACACTTTTCCTTAAAAGCATGTACCATTCTTGACAAACAGGGAAAGAGTGTTCTTTGTGGAAAAAGAACCTCAGATCATTGTTACACAGTGGCCACAGAAGGCATGGTGCAATGTCACTCAGTAAAAGTAAGTGATGTAGACTTGTGGCATCAACGCTTAGGACACATGAATCACAAATCTTTGGAGAAGTTGTCTAAGCATGAGTTAGTTCGAGGGCTGCCCAATCTTCAAAGGCCCTCGAGCAACATATGTGGCCCTTGTCAAAAAGGAAAACAAACAAAAGTATCACACAAAGGGATTGATCACTGTGTAACTAGCCGACCCTTGGAATTGTTACACATGGATCTTATGGGTCCAACTCAAACGGAGAGCATTGGCCGGAAGAAATATATATTTCTTATAGTTGATGATTTCTCGCGTCTCACTTGGGTTAGATACTTGAGAGAAAAATCTGAAACTCTTGAAATTTTTAATGATTTGTGGTCTTTGTTGATGACAGAAAAATCTCATGAGTTCGGAAGTGTAATTCGCATCAGATCTGATCATGGCACAGAGTTTGATAATTCTGACTTTAACTCATTTTGTGCTATGCATGGTATTAAATATGAATTCTCTGCTCCAAAAACTTCTCAGCAAAACGGAGTGGTAGAGAGGAAGAATCGGGTAGTTCAAGAAATGGCCCGTGTTATGCTACATAGCAAACACATTCCTCTACGTTTTTGGGCTGAGGCAGTCAACACAGCAGTATCATTAACCGAGTCTATCTCAGGCCAGGAACAAAGCAAACTCCTTTTGAGATTTGGAATGGTAGGAAGCCCAGTGTGAAATACTTTCGAACCTTTGGAAGTAAATGCTACATCCTTAGGGATCGTGAGCATTTGGGAAAATTTGATTCTAGAAGTATTGAAGGATTTTTTCTAGGATATTCCCTTAACAGTAGAGCTTACCGTGTATACAACATTGAATCCTCTACTGTTATGGAGTCTGTAAATGTTGTAGTGGATGACATAGGAGTAATTGAACACACTTCTTATGAAGATGAGGAACCCATTCTTACTCCTTCCATTTCACAGGTTGAAAGCTCAAATGATGGAAGCAATGATAAAGCGCTGCAGCCCATTGAAATAGTTGAAAGTCCGGAGCTTGATCTCTCTCCAAGTAGCTATTCAACATGCTCCGAATCGGAACAAGGAGGACCAAATGATCAAGTCTGTGTGCATCCCCGGTCTCAAAAAGGGCAAGTCATGAAAGATCATCCTCTTAACAAAGTAATTGGCGACATCTCTGCTCCAATGAAAACAAGAAGACAGGTAAGGGATGAGGTAAATTTTTATTGCTATGTGTCTTGTCTTGAACCAAAAAATGTTGTTGCTGCCTTAGAAGATGATTCTTGGATAGATGCAATGCATGAAGAATTGGAGCAGTTTGAAAGAAATTCTGTTTGGAAGTTGGTTCCCAGACCCACTCACACAAATGTGATTGGCACAAAATGGATCTTTAAAAACAAAATAGATGAAGTGGGTGAGGTCATTCGAAACAAAGCGCGATTGGTGGCACAGGGATACACTCAGCTAGAAGGAATTGACTTTAATGAAACATTTGCTCCAGTTGCTAGACTTGAGTCAATTCGACTTCTTCTTGCCATTGCTTGCCATCTGAGGATGAAACTGTATCAAATGGATGTAAAAAATGCGTTCTTGAATGGGCTCTTGAATGAGGAAGTTTATGTGGAACAGCCAAAAGGTTTTCAAGATCCTCAGTATCCTGATCATGTTTACAAATTGAAGAAAGCCTTGTATGGTCTGAAACAAGCTCCCCGTGCTTGGTATGAGAGACTAACTCAGTTTCTAGTCTCTAATGGTTTTACAAGGGTAAGTGTTGATAAAACTCTTTTCATCAACATGGAGAAAGGAGATATTCTTATTACTCAGGTGTATATTGATGACATTGTGTTTGGTGGTACTTCTGAAACTTTGGTTCAAAAATTCTCATCTATCATGTCAAGTGAATTCGAAATGAGCCTGGTAGGAGAGTTGACCTTTTTTCTTGGTTTGCAGGTCAAACAAACTGACAATGGGATTTTTGTGTCCCAGACTAAATATGCCAGAAACTTGTTGAAAAAGTTTGGGTGGAACTCTCCTAAACATGCTAGAACACCTATGAGTACCACCACTAAAGTTAGTGTTGATTCAGCAGGAAAAGATGTGGACAACACCCTGTATCGAAGCATGATTGGCAGTCTTCTTTATCTGACTGCAAGTAGGCCAGACATAGCATACAGTGTAGGTGTGTGTGCCAGATATCAGTCCAGTCCCAAAGAGTCTCACATAAGGAGTGTGAAACGAATCTTCAAATATATCAGTGGAACAGTGGACTATGGTATCTGGATGACACGTGACACAAACACCGATATTGTAGGTTTCTCTGATGCAGATTGGGCTGGGTGTGTGGATGATCGAAAAAGCACTTCAGGGGGTTGCTTTCTTGTAGGAAATAATATGGTTGCTTGGCACAGCAAAAAACAAACATCCACTTCCCTATCCACAGCAGAAGCAAAGTATATTGCTGCAGGGAGTTGTTGTACACAATTATTATGGATGAAGCAAATGTTGTCTGATTATGGCATATCTCAAGGACTAATGCATGTTTTCTGTGACAATAAGAGTGCCATAGATATTTCCAAGAATCCTGTCCAACATTCGAGAACCAAACACATAGATATTCGACATCATTTTATCCGTGACTTAGTGGAAGAAAAAGTTTTGATTTTAGAACACATTCCTACCGATCACCAGTTAGCTGACATTCTCACCAAACGTCTTGACCCTAACCGATTTGAATCTCTTCGAAAATCTCTTGGTGTTTGTTTGCCTCCCTGACTTCTCTTTCCTTTTATTTTATTTCTTTTATTGTCTTTTTCTTTTATTCTTCTTGTTCGCAAAATCTGTTGTTTTTACACAAGCATCACGATCTATAAGAATTACAAAGATCTACTGGGTTTGCTCCCTAGTTCCTCTTCGTACTTCGGAATGTCTATTCCTCTCTGTGTCCCCTGTTCGAAGTTAGGATGTTGATAAAAGGTTTACTGGGTCTGCTCCCTAGTTCGCCTGGTTTGACGAATTTACAATGTTGATGAAGATTCACTGGGTTTGCTCCCTAGTGTATCTTGTTTGATGAGATTAGCACGCTAATGAAGACTCACTTGGTTTGCTCCCCAGTTTGCCTTCATTGTTACTTGAGTGATTGCAGCATGGTTATCTTGTAATTTAAAAAAAAAAAAAAAAAAACAGGGGTGCAGCAAAATGAAATACCCAGAATTGTTGAAAGAAAAAGTTGAGAAAATTTAATTTCGAAGTCTTATGTTATCAAGTCAGGAAACTTGTGGAGTTGAGGATTTTAGGAGGAGACATTTAGAAGGGATTTGATATTCAGGGGGAGTAATCTCTTCTTATTGTTTGTGTTTGCTTTCTGCACACACCACATTTTTTTTTTCTCTCAAACGTTCAAACTTCTCCTCTTAGAGTTCGAACGCCCTTTGTCCTTTTTCCCTGGGCCAATCACCCGAGAGTTCGAACGTTCGAACGTTCAACTTGAACGTTCGAACGCTCGATCCGTCAACTCCCGAGCCTCTTTTCCAGCGCCTTCGAACGTTCGAACTCTTAAGTTCAGAGTTCGAACGTTCGCCCCTTCTAGGTTAAAACCCCTCCTTTTCATTTCGATGCCCTCTCTGTTCGAACGCGCCCCCTGCCTCCTCCTTCCTTCTTCCTTGTTCCAGCCGCCCTAGTGTTCCTCTTCTCCTCTTCACAGGTAGCCCCTCTTCCTCTCTTCCTTTTAAGGATCTAATCTATTTCTTTTTCTAAGTTTTGGATTTCTTGTGTATTTGGTTCTTTCTCATGGTTTTCTTGGATTTATCTTAGGACATCATCATCATTCCCTCCCAAAAGATAGACCTGTACACCCTCCTTAAATCCAAATCTCACCTTAAATCAGTTGGTGGTGGTGATGATGATGATGATGATGATGATGACAATTTGGGGGGTGGTCAAGCTGGTTCTTCTGGTGCTGGTCCTTCTTCTACCGGCCCTTCCCATGGGCAGCCTCTTGGTGAGGGGGAGCTTCGGGCGGTTCATGGCCGTCTAGAACGCTTGGAAATGCGTGTTGATGAAGGATTTCAAGAAATGCGTCAAGGCTTCAATGATCTCCTCGATGTTTTGCGCAAGTTCTAGAAGCCCCTTCAGTTCCTCTGCTGCTCTTTTAACCTTATCTTGTTTTCTCTTGTTGTTATTGGTTGTTGGTGTCTTGGAACTTCTTTTGTTATCTTTCTCTTCTACTTTTCTTCTCCTTTGCAATTACATGTCCAAAAAAGGGGAGAAAGGTTCCTTTTGTTTCAATGCTTCAGACTTGTCTTGTACTTATGTTTAACTGATTATCTTCATGCTAATCTTGACTTGTGTTAATGTTTTTATTTGCCACTAATATGATCTTTGCCAAGTGGTTTGTTCTTTGGCTCTGTGTTTTTGATTTGCAGGTCATTCAAGCTTCATGGATTCTTTTGGTTCTTGGGTTTGCAAGGGTAGAATGTAATTTGTAGGAAGTTTTGTTCATGAATTGCCAAAGGGGGAGATTGTAAGGTTTTGAGTGTTGGCAATCATTCTTGGGTTCGAACAAAACTTGGGTCATTCAAATGTATTTTTTTCTTTTCTAGAATGGACTGCAAATTCCTCTTCTCTAAGAAGATTCAAGTAGCAGGGCTCGTCTTCAGAGTAAGTTCAAGCTAAGACTCTAACAGATCAAGAGTTCGAACTCTTGGAAGGAGAGTTCGAACGTGTGGAGTTAAACTTTTCCAAGTCATTTTCCAGAGAGTTCAAGAGTTCGAACTCTCACACTGAGAGTTCGAACGTTCGTGGCAAGTTGTCCCCAGGCCATTTTCCAGAGTGCTGAAGAGTTCGAACTCTCACACTGAGAGTTCGAACGTTGCTGCCCTGTTTCACTGTCCTGTTTTGAATAGTGAAGAGTTCGAACTCTTAAGTCAAGAGTTCGAACGTGAGCTCCAGAAAAGCAATCCCTAGGCTTTCTCTATATAAAGGAATGTTATCTCAAACCCCAGAGATGACTCTGAAGCTCAAAAAGGCTGCTGTACTTTTGGAAGAGAGATCCAGATCTCAAGAGATTTCCACCTTTACATCTAAGGTTTCAAATCTCTAGAGATCACATCTGAAATCTACATCATGTTCTAAATCTCGGAGTTGCTTCGAGATTGAAGACGGAGAGTCAAGCATGGGTGAAGATGAACAGCGGGTAGCTGGCAGGAGGTTATTGCAGTCCTTAGGTTGTGAGTCAACTGGGAAAGGGTTGTAAGTTCTCTTGTAATCTTTGTGGTAATAGTGTTTAATCTCTTCACTGGACTGAGGTCCAGGACCCGTGGTTTTTTCCCTTCTTAGGGTTTTTCCACGTATATCGTTGTCTTACTTGTGATGATTGTTTCTTATGCTTTCCTATGGTTGAATATGTTGATTGGTTGTTACATTGATTGATCTGCCTTGGGACCTTAAAACCCTTCATTGGGGTTTTCAAAACTACAGAGATGCTTTTACTTGCCTCTGAGAATCTCTTGTGCTTCGTTTTGGGCAGCTTCTCCTGTTGTTGTCTTGTTTATGTCATTCATAAACATTCACTGCACCATGCTTAGGCCCAGCAGGCAATGGGTGACACAAACTTCAAATTTAGTGATTGACCAAATTTTATTTTAATCGAATTTGGACCTATCTTCAAATTGATCATATTCTTAATCACATTACATTCATGATCAATTTGACTCTTGGCAAAGCTCGGATTGGAACAGTTGGGCAAAACTTAGCCAAGACAAGGAGAACGGAAATTTGAGTAGTTTGGTCTTGTAAAGGTGAACCCAAATCAGAAAGCATCCAGATTCTTGAAATGCATGTAGGGGCTTTGATGGGAGATGAATTTAGGAAAGATTTTATCTGACTTCATCATCTGTATGCAGTTGCAAATATTTGTTACATTCGATGAATAAAAGCGACAAGCCAACAATGTTGTTACATTTGATGAATAAAACTGACAAGCCAACACCACCATATTGTGCGATTCAGAATACAATGAAAATAAGTGCTAAGAAACAAGCATAAAATGGAAATTCTTCATGCCATTTATTTCTTCATACCTCTTACATGTGACTAACGCCCACGAGTGGTTTTTCCTCCACATTGAAGAAAAAACATTATCAAACTCAAAGATCATCATAAAGAGGAAATCACTCGTCATCTCAATTCTCCGCCATACCGATCCACCTTAGCATTTTTAAAGACGGAAATGCTTCATGGAACCTTTCCCGCTTCTCCTCAAACCTACGCAACCATCGCAAATAAACCCCTTCAATTTTCCAAACACCATGCTCTTTTTCCCAAAACCCAGGATCCATATGCTTGATATTATCTCCTCCAAACAGTACAAGAAATTGTAGATTGGGAAATGTCGTTGCATTCAACCAGATAGGTGTACTTTCTCCGGGATAAAAACCAAGATACAACTCTTCTACATTTCGAAGAGGCGAAAGCTGATGATTCACTTTGCTCGCAAGGGCAGCAGCATCGGCAGCAGCATCAGTAGCATCAGCATCAGCATCAGCATAAAAAAACCGGATGGCCAAAAGTCGGAGATTTTGGAGCTCTGACAGCACTTTCAATTCTCCTTCTACCATATTATTTGGGTTTTCAAGACGAATTGTAAGCTCTCTAAGTTGGTCAAGGTTCTTCAAATGAAGGATTCGAGCAGTGTTTTTATGGCTTGAAATTGTAGGGAGAAAACCTATCAATCTCTCCAGCCTTGAAAGCCTTTCGATTCCATCTGGCATGCACTCCAAACGGCGACAATCATTAATATCAAAGGAAGTGAGTTTATCTAACTTTGTGATTGTTGGAGGAAGCATTTTCAAGAAATACCAGTTAGATAGGCACAAAATTTGAAGATTATGAAGATTTCCAACTGAATCTGGGAGGTTTGTTAGTCCACAATTTTCAATCTTTAGGTAGACTAGATGCAACAATGACGCTATCCCATCCAACCAATCCTTCATTACATCATCATCTTTCGAATATTTCTTGAAAGAAACAGATAACACTCTCAACCGCTTTAATTTGCAAAGTTCCGTATTCTTACTCAAAACATCCTCTTTGCCCATGTCTAACGCCCACAATGTTCGCAACTTGCTTTCAATTGTGGACTTCTTCAGCTCTGGCCTTTCAATACTCTTGATTATGCCATTGCTGAACATGCCCATACGACGAGACTGGACTGTAAGTTCTGGCCTACCTCTTTCATCCAAATGTGTAAAGTTCTCGTCTCTTGCAATCTTTATAATCATATCCCGCACTATATCATGAATTTTAACCTTCCGAAGGTGTCCTGATACTTCGACTTTTTTGTCACCTATTAAAACACACCGATTAACCAACTCCGCTACGCATTCTTTCCCAATCTCAAAAGCTGTTTTTCGTTTTGATCCTAAAACAAAACCCTCGCCAATCCACCAATGGACAATATCAACAACTGTTATTGAATAATCTTCTGGCAACATGGAAAAGCATATCAAACAAGGTTTTAAGTAAGGGGGAAGCTCCTCGTAGCTTAGCCCAAGACTCAACATGAGTGGTTCATCTTTTTTCTTTTGTACCATCTCCTCCTTTAGGTGTTGTGCTATTCTCCTCCACTCATAGACCGAATCACCTTTTCCAAGCATCATTCCACCCACCACCTTGATTGCCAAAGGGAGCCCTCCGCATCTTACAACAATCTCCTTGCCAATGCTCTCTAGATCATAATTCGGACACCTACCTCCATCCCTTGCAAATGCTATTTTAGTGAACAAGGACCAACTATCATCATCTGAAAGAATTTGGGGACGGTTTATGTGCCTGTCAATAGCACCCATTGATTTAGCCACATCTTCATTTCTTGTTGTAACAATTACACAACCACCATTCCTTTTTGGTAAAGCAGTTTTTAAACTATTCCACCAAGACATTTCATTTTCCCAAACATCATCCAAAACCACCAAGTACTTCTCATCGTCTAACTTACTCCTAAGTGTACTCAATAAGTCCACAACTTCTTTTCCTTTCAAACATTCTTCGCCAACGTTCATTTTAGTCAACATCCTCTTCAGTAGGTCTTCCAATTCACAAAGTTGAGAAATAGTTTCAAAAATTATGCATTTAAAAGAGTGTTTTATGGTATCCCTATTGCATATTATCTGAGCGAGGGTGGTTTTGCCTATTCCACCCATACCAACTATTCCAATCACAATTGGGGACCCGTCTGCCTCTAGGATCAAATTTTCAATTTCTATCAATTTCTCTGTTAATCCCACAATGTCAGTCTCTTCCATTAGAATGGCATAGCTCAATGGTCGACTTTTGCTACTTTCTCCTATGCTTGTAATGGTAGCAGGGGACATAGCCAAGTAGCTTCTCATTCTTTCCTTAACCTTGTCAATTTCTTGATTTGTGACCTTCAAGCGTTTTGTGATCTTGTGCCGGGATTTTAGGAGTTGTGGAGAGAAATAGCTCATGAAGTTCGGTAAATATCCTTCATGCTTTTCTTTATTAAAGAGAATTTGGCAATCTGCTATAATGTCCTCAGCATCATACAACAACTCTCTCAAGTCTTGTGTTATCACCTTGAGAGTCTCCTTTCCATCCTTTCTCCACATTGTTTCTGCATCCTTGAGGAAGGTTTTCATGTAGCGCAACTCATCTTTTATTTTGTCAAACTGGCCATCAAGTGCAAGTAGTTGTTGTCCTTCTTCTAAAAGTAATGTTAGCAATTTTTCCACTAGAGCTCTAACAACTGCATCTGCCATTTTCCTGTGCAAATCGCTATTCAGCTTTGTTTTTATGAAGAAAAAAAGTATATTTGAAGAAAGCAAGACTAAGAATATTATAAATGGTCCATTTTTATTTTTTATTCATATTGATTGGAAAGCAAAACTAAGAATACTATAAATGTTCCATTTTATTTTTTATTCATTTTGATTGGTTGATGTGGACAAAATTATTTCTTCCATTATAATGCTAGCTAGAATTAGATGAAACTGACTAGGATAATAGCCAACCAAACCATTATATATGATGATACAATTTATATAGAGTATCAGTTACAAGGAAATTATTCGCTTGTGCACAGTGCGTTTGGTACGTCCAAGGGGTGGGGCACACCTTTGAAGTGATCACACTGGCGAAAATCTCCTATAGCTACTATAGGGAAAAGTAAGGGGTGGGATTAGTTGGTTGTAATTAGATAAGATCATTAATATTGGCTGAAGTTCATTCTTAAAATTTCTTAATATAGAAAAATTCTTTGAAATACCATTCTTTCACTGAAAATCATTAATGTCAGGGTTCATGTTTGTGAAAATACGAGAGAAATGTCAATTTATTGATTTATTTATTTTGTTAGGTGAAACTTCATGATACTTTACTTTGAAATACTTGTAAGATTAAGTGTTTGGTTTTGTGAACGGTAGAAAATAAAAATACGCTTAATCAAATTAGGTATTCCACAAAAACTTAGTTTTTTTTCTCAAACTAATAAGCTATATTTATGCAGTTCTGTCGGAAAGAAAACCCTTGTTGTTCCTGTCTCTCTCTTTCTCTCTCTCTTGATGCATGTGGATGGGATGCCACATTGTCTCATCACCAAAAGGTCATATGGTCATGTTTGTTTGCATCAGGATATATAGGAATTCATGGTAAAATAAATTCAACCAAAGAATTATCAAACATGTGAGGTGTGAAGGAGGTGAGGATGCAGATAGGAACCAACATAGTCTGAGTGCGACTTGTTATGCCTAGATATTCATTTCTCATCTTCCCTTTATTCCATTATAATATACGAAGCTCATTGATTTCAATTGAAAATTTTGACACTGATGTTGACTCTAATTGATTTTGACCGGTTTTAAATTGTTGACAAAATATGCTTTGTTCCATCTTAATTAGTTTTCTTAACTCCTCCACATTTCCCTCTCTATCTGTTACCTCATTCTTAACTCCTCCGCCCTTATTTTATTTTTTATAACCACTACACTATCCCCGCAACTCCTCATTTATATAGAAAGAAAAAAAAACTCTTAACTCCTAATTTCCATGGACAAATCACTTGCAAATCCATTCCTCTAAGTCGGTTGAGAAAACGAAAATGGTGGAGAGACATATCTATTCACAAAGTTGAGTGACTCATTAGTTCCCTCTTCCCTTCTTGCCTCTCTCTCTCTCTCTCTCTCTCTCTCTCTCTCTCTCTCTCATATTCCTCTGCTTGGCAGTAAAGAGTAGTCCCGTGTGTGTGTATAGATATGGATATCATCATTTACCCACACTGCTTTCTCGCCAAGAAAAACCCGTATCTCAATAAGAACTCATTTTTCTATATTTTTTATTCATTGGATATTTTTTTTAAAGAAAATTGACATTTTTTAGGAGTGAATTCCGATTGTTTAGATTCTATTGAGCTTGTTGAGAGAGATGGGGAAAGATGAGGGTGAGAGAGGAAATGGTGAAATTGGGAGATGGGTGAGAGACAACTCAAGGAGAGATGAGGGGATGTCAGCAGGGTTCAAAATAAATGTTGTTACCGTTACGATATTATGTATATAACGGCCGCATTATGAAACCATGGTAAAAATCGCCAAAATAACGCCAATGTTTGCCATTATTTTCTATTTAACGGCCATACCGTTATAACGGCCGTTATTTTCAAAATAATGGTCGTTATAACGTCTTATGAGAATTTTTTTAAAACCTTCCTTTTGGTCTTCTCTTTTACTTCTTTCAGCTACCTTTTGTCTCTGAGAGCTCCTTATGCACGGCTACGGCCTCTAAGCACCTAAAACCTTAGATCTAAGCCACTTTTGGGTAGATTTGTTCGTGGGAAAATCAAATCATACTCAAGGGACCTCTTTGGTAAGCTTTTTATTTATATTTATTTATTTTTTTGGAGTTCTTTTCAAGATTCAACATCAAATTCGAATTATTTTAAGTGAGGTGTGTTAGATCTATACTTTTGGAGAAAAAAATCACAAGTTCTAGCACTTTTTATAATATTTTTTGTTGTTTCATTATTTAAATCGGAATTATTTCAGTATTTTCTTTTAAAAAGATTATGTAATACATGAACCAAAAGTTTTATATTGAGTTCTATGACGCACGGATACTTCAAAATGGGCATTGTATCATGTCGTATCATATTTGATACTTCACTTTTTATGTTTAAAATCTGTGTCCCTTCCGTATCTACGACATGTCCTTGCCATATCCATGATGTATCTGTGCATCATAAATTGAGTTAGATTTGATGTTACTCACTTAATTTTCTAGTGTGTTTTAAAGCGTAGATCTAGATTTTTTTTATTTTCAAGATTTGGGGCTTTTCTTGATATATATCATTTACATTTTTCCAAATTAGTATTCAAATGCATTTATAATGTGTTAAATTAACTTAGATCTATGCTTTTGAAACAAAAAACTATGAATTTTAGTACTTTTTGTAATATATATTTTTTATATTTAAATCCAAATTATTTTAGTTTTCTTTTTTAAACGATTGTGTAATACATGAACCAAAGGCTTTATATTGAGTTAGATTGTATGTTACTCACTTCTTTTTCCTTAGATCTAGTGTTGTAAAGTGTAAATTTAGATTTTTTTTTATTTTCAAAATTTGAGGCTTTTCTTGAAATCATTTAGATTCCCCCAAATGATGCACAATCTTAGTAGATCTACTTGAAAAATGGGTACTATCCAAAAACTTACTTTTATTAAATATTTATTTTCGGATTTTTTAATAAATCAATATGAAAATAATTTTTTTTGTTAATTTGTCAAACATTTTGTTTGTTTATTATTCTAGGTTTTATGTATAACTCATGTGTATGTCTCCAACGCTAAATCTACTTGAAAAATGGATAGATCTACTGCTACTAGATTTATGTTTAAAAATCTTTTTCCATGTTTAACAATTTTAATGTTTATTATTTTAGGTTGAATGTATAAGTAATTAAGTATAACTGTATAAGTGTATAACTCATGTAGTCATGTGTATGTTTCTAATTATAATAAAAATTAAATGTATGTTTTTTAAACTCTTATGTTTCAAATTCTAAACTACTTTGCTTTATGGATTATGTGTTTAGAGTTATTCTTTTGTAGAAAACAATGGTACGTGAAGTTGACCCGGCGTAGCAACATAGTCTTGATGTGGATGGAAAAAAGAGTAAAATTAAATGCAATTATTGTAGCCATAAGGTGGTAACTGCTGGAATCACAAGATTGAAGGAACATGTAGCACATAAATCGGGGAATGTGGCAAAGTGTACCAAGTTATCCCCATAGTTAAAAGAAGGATATGCAAGCATTGTTAAATGTGGGGAAGCAAAAAAAAACAGAGAAGTAGTAACTGAGACAAGGAGAGAGGCAGAGTATGAAGCACGTAAAGAGAAGTGTATGGAAGTAGGGAGGTGCTTGACTCAGATGATGAAGATGAGGACTCAGATGTTGAGAGAGCAAGGAGAGAGAACATGAGATCATATAATGAAGAAGAAGAGAGGAGAAGAATGATGTATGAGTTTGCTTCTAGAGAGGGCCAACATGAAGAAGGGGGTGGCTCAGGTAGTGGTGGTGGTGGTATGCTGCGTCAGATATTTAGTAAAAAACAAGCTTGCAGACAACCAGATTGGTTGGAGTCTGATGAACCTCCCACACAACAAACTTGTGATAAAAGGTTGTGGGTCTAATTGATCCTGCTGCATATAGGTCTCCATCTGTAAAGCAACCTTCTAAAGCCAAAGCCTTAAGTGGCAAGATAGGTTATGCAAGAAATATGTTGGTTAGGGCAGTTGGGAAATTCTTCTTCGATGGAGCCATTGCACCAAATAAGAAAACTTCACCCTATTTGAAAACCATGTTGGACGTTGCTGCAGAACATGGTCCGGGTATAAAGCCACCCACATCATATGAGATTGGCCACTACTGTGTTGAAGATGAATATAAAGAGACGGTGGATTGGGTGAATACCTTTAAGAGGATTTGGAGAGGGGGGTTGTACACTCTTGTTATGGGTGGACTACCATCACTAGACAGTCTCTATTGAATTTTTTAGTATATTCACCTTTAGGGACTGTTTTTATTAGATCAATTGATGCAGCCAAGTATGTCGAAGATGCGACATACTTGAATAAGTTTTTCAATGAGTTAATTAAGGATATTGGAGCAGAATGTGTTGTTTAGATCATCATAGACAATGATGTAAGCCCGAAAAAGGCAAGAATGATGCTCGTGCAATAGAGGTCTAATATTTTTTGGTCTCCATGTGCTGCACATTGCATGAATTTGATGATTGAAGACATCGCTAAGGGAAAATGATAAAAGGTGCGATATTGAAGGAAAAAAAATCACTAATTTTATCTATCAGTGAAACAGTCTCATGGAGATAATGAAGAACTATTCGAACAATTATGAACTACTACGACCTGACATTATAAGATTTGCCACCCAATTTATAGCTTTCGAAAGCCTTCATAAATACATGGGAGGGCCACACCAAGTATTTACATCACAAGACTGGTTGGAATCAAAGTTTGGGAAGAGGCCGACGCACCAAGCAAAGCAAGTTGTAGAGATTGTACGGTCTAGCTAGGAGATACTATTCATTTGTTGGTGAGACCTTAAAGGATTTAGAGCCTTTGATATAGGTTCTTCGGTTGGTCGATGGAGATGATAAGCCGACAACAGGCTTATTGTATGAGGTTGCAGATCGAGGTAAGTTAGCCATACAACTAAATTGTAAATACTACAAGGCATATTGGAAGATCATCGACTATCGTTGGGAAAACCAACTCCATCATGATTTACATGCTGCAGATAAAGAATTACATACTGCATTTCTAACTCTCGTAACTTTTAAGTATTGTTCAATTGTGGTTTTAGCTCTCTAAATTAATATACTATGTAGGTTATGCCTTTAACCCACAGTATCGATACAATAAAAATGAAGATAGAAGCTTAACATATGAGATATGTGTAGGCTTGAAAAATGTTATTGAAAATCTTGTTATGAATGAGGATGATGCATGTGTGGGTATTAACGAAGTAAGTGTAATGTGTACTTTTAAAAAAAAGAGCATAAAGAGTTAGTTCAGCCTTATTTTATTTATGGTATATCTCAGATTGATATATACAATGAAGCCTTTAGTAGTTTTGAGACACTGACCGCTAGACGAGCTATCATGAAGTTATTTCCAGGTAAAGATCATGGTGATTTCATTCATTCTACGTAAGTTTAAAAGTTGAATCATCTATTAATTAATTAATAAATTTACTTCCACTTTAGTTTCAGCTGAGTTGTGGTCAAACTACAGAAAAAGTGCTCCAATACTAAGAAAAATAGCAATGAAAGTCCTTAGTCAAACAACTACATCATCAAATTGTGAGAGGAATTGGAGCACCTTTTCATTCATTGACACTAAAGTGAGAAATCAGCTGACGACACAAAAGTTGAATAAATTGGTATATATACATTACAATATTAAGCCCCGCCATAGACAAAGAAGAAGGAAAGAGTTTGAGGATCAAACAGATTACTTCTGTCCGATCAATCTGTACTATATTTTTTCAGAGAATGATGATGTATTGGCACAATAGATAAAGGAGGCAGAAGAGCCAGTGCTAGAACACGAAGAAGAGATGGTTAATATGGTTCAGGATTTGACTGGGGAAAGGCAGAGCCGATGAGAGCTGTCAAGCACCTACGCGAGATAAATCTTACTCATCAAAGAAGATGTGGGGTTGACTCTCAAGAGATGCGAGATGAGGTTAATGATGATGAGGACACTAGCCTCATTAGTAGTAGCTCATCTTTAGATGTGCCTCATGATTTTGATGGGGATGGCGGTGGTGGTGGTGGCGGCGGCTATGGTCAGGTACAACCCCACACGATGGAGATAGTCAAACATTTTCCTTCTACTAGTAATATAGGCCTGACCCATGGGTATGAGAGAATTGTCCCACCAACCAAATCATCACATGGATGTGCTAGTGGTAGCAGATACGACGGGGGGAGGGTACTATAGCAGTGGTGATATAGGCCACCAACAAGCCATGTATGTATCACCTCCACATCGTACACTTCCCCACGAATTTTATCACTAGTAACAAGACTACCCTCAAGTCATCTCAGTCTACTAATGACTCGGACTCACTTTATGAAGCAATCTTCATTCCTCAACCGCATCCTCAGGCACAATAACCTTATGGGCACTATGGAAGTGGAGGCTATGTAACACAACAATTTGGTGATATGAGAGAGAGAGAGAGAGAGAGAGAGAGAGAGAGAGAGGACATGGAGATGGTGCTTGGGGAAGAAAAATGGCAAAGAAACAAACAAAAAAACATACACAAAAACCCTATGATTCCTCTTTCCTCCTCCCTCTCAGTTCTCTCTGTTATCTTCTATTTTATTTTTTCCCCTGCAAACCTGCATGTTCTCTGTGATTTTTCTTTTCCATTATTTTCAATTTGCTCAAATGGAAAAAAGATCAGGGGAAGAAGGCTTTGTTTGTTTGTATCGTCCAATATATCAGATTCGGCCGGTATTTTCCAATATTTTGGTGAATTTTAACATAACAAAGTCCGATACCAATTCGCATTAAATTGTTCAAATGGTATGGGCCGATACAGGTACATATCGCCGACATTTTAAACACTGATGTTCTACGAATGCAATCTACTTGTGGGTAAAAGTCTTCCTCATATTGTACACCCTTAAATAAATCGATAATCAACTGAATTACAATCAAGGCAAAATGGTGATAAACTTTTTGATTGATGACTAACTTGTGGAGTCAGAAAACACATCTTAAGTGAGACAATGAGAATGAAAATCTTGTAAAAGTAACTAATCTGAACCACATGCATACTAAGTACCAAAAGATAATAATAATAAAAAGAAAATTAAAAGCAAGTTTTAGAATTTACCTCACGATCAAGAAATAAAATGAGTAGCTCAAAAGGCCCTCTAAGGAAGCTTCACTCTTGCACAACGAAACTTCCACACTTTATTTATTTTTGAACTAGAGTTTTCTCCAAACTTCATCCATGACACCTAATTCTTTACATGTCATTTTGTTGCTAGAGAATACACCAAAGTGAAGCAAGTGACAACAATGACAAACTACTAATTAGCACTACTACTTCTAGGACAGAACTATAATGCAGCAACAGGCTGCAAGACTGTTAAGATTTTGAGTGTTGGCTAATTCATGGGTTGGACAAAACTCTGAGTCTTTTAAGTTGTATTTTTTATTTAGATAGGGACTCTGAAATTAGAAGTTTGGAAAGACTTAGAAAAAGAAAGCTTGAAAAAATTAGAAGTTTACTGCTGGAGAAAATATGCTGAAATTTCCGGATCAATCCAGAGAGAGGTCCGCTCGAGCGACCACCACATTCGCTCGAGCGAACAGAGTCAGAATGGCCCAGTGGTGAAACAGAATCTCATCCGCTCGAGCGAATGGTAGGTCCGCTCTAGTGGACGAGGCGCAGAGAGTTGGATGAATTTAGGAAACTACTATTCTAACTATGCTCAAACTGTTTGTTTTAGTCCTAATCAAGTTAGGCAACTTTAAGCTTGTCTCAAGAGATATTTAAAGGACTCAAGAGCTACTCCAAAGACAAGTCCTCACCTCTCAAAGTGCTGAGTTAGAGATTATTATTGAGATAATTATTGTCTAGAGATTTTTATAAAGTTATGCTGCCAAGTTCTCTGGAGTTTCCTTCTGCATCTTTGTAGAAAATTATCTTCCTGCGAGAAGAATTGAGGAGTCAAGTGCTGACTGGAATTTGTTGCAATCAACGATGTGAAGTTATTGAAGTGTGAAGCGACACAAGGTAACTTCAGTCCTTGGTAGGGAATATCTGGGGAAGAGATCTGAGTTTTTTGTAATTACGAGATTCATAGTGCTTCATTTGATCCAGTTTGGATTGGTGGTTTTTCACCGGTTAGGGTTTTCCACCTTAAATTTGGTGTCCTTGTGGTGTGTGCTTTGTGATTTATTTTTCGCTGCATATTGTTAATTTCTACACACTTTTGGTTTGATTGTTTGAGTAGACCAATCTAAAAATCGCGGACCCCACCATAAACATATCATTTTCAATTGGTATCAGAGCGGGTTGCACTGTTTTGTTGTATCTGATCCTACAAGATTTCTAGAATGGTGCTCAATAGAGAAGGGACATCAAGTTCCAAGCCTCCTTTGTTTGATGGTTCTAATTATGCATAATGGAAACAAAGGATGATTGGGGTTCCTTAAGTCCATAGATGATGATGTTTGAGATATTGTTGAAGAGGGCTACTCTAGACCAACAATTGTGGTTAATGGACAAACTGTTCCTAAACCTAAAGCCCAATGGACTGAGGTTGAGAAGCATGCATCCAATTGCAATAACAAGGCTGTAAATTGCATATACAATGGGGTGACTGCTGAAGAATTTCGAAGGATTTCCACGTGTAAAACTGCAAAAGAAGCGTGGGAAGTATTACAGACGGTTTATGAGGGTACATACACTGTGAAACAAGCCAAATTGCAAAGGCTGAATAAAGAATTTGAAACCATTGTGATGGAAGAAGATGAGACCTTTGATCAATTTTATGCAAAATTGAATGAGATTGTCAATTCGGTTTTCATTCTGGGGGAAGAAATACTAGAACATAAAATTGTGAAGAAAATTCTGAGGTCTCTACCTTCGAGGTTCGATTTTTAAAGTTGATGTTATTGAAGAAAATAAGAATCTGGATACCCTCAAAGTGAATGAACTGGTTGGAAATCTTTAGACCTTTGAAGCAAACCATTTGAATAAAGGAAAATCAAAAGAGAAGGATATTGCTTTGAAAGCCATCTCAGAATCAAGAAAGAAGCCTGCGAAGAAAATTGAGTATAATTTTGAATCTGATGATGAAGATGATATGGCTGGGTTTATTAAGTATTTCAAAAAATACATGAAGACAAAACGAGCCAATAGAAAAAATTTCAAGTCTGAGAAGAAGGATTCTACAAAAGGAACAAAGTGTTTTGGGTGCCGAGGTTATGGTCACTATGCTAATGAGTGTGCCAACAAGAAAAAGAGTAAAAAGCAAAAGACTCTCAACACCACTTGGGATGAAGAATCTTCTGAAGAAGAAAAGGAAATAGAACCTGAGAATGATCCTTCTAACAATGTGAATGGCAAGTTTGTGGCTTTCATGGCTAAGTCTGTGTCTGACAATAATACTGATGAAGATAATTACGATGACTTGTCAGACCAAGAGAAAGATTGGAAAGAGTTGTACCATGCTACCTATGCTGATTGTGTCAAGATGACAAAGTATGGTAACAAGATCACTATCAAATACAAAGTTGCTCAAGAAGAAAATTATGCACTGAAGATTGAATTAGAGCAAGCACTTAAACAGGTTCATCTATTGACAAGTCAAAAAAATTGTATTGTTGGAAATTTGATTACCGATGGTCAAAAACTTGAGAAGGCTGAAAAAGAAATAGTGAACCTGAAGCAGGAGATAATGATATTGAAAGCTGAAAATCAAGACTTGCAAGGAAGACTGAAGATCACTTTGTCTGAGCTGGAAGTCAAGCAAACTTCTCTAAACAAGATGAACACTGGTTCGAAGATTCTTACAAATATCTTGTCTAGTCAGAAACGTCCTTTTGACATAAGCGGTCTTCGTTATGATCCTGGTGCATCCACTTCAAATACTAACGGTAAAATTGTTTTTGTTTTAAGTGTTTCACATGCTACTCCATATACTGCACTTTTAAATAATGTGTCAAGTAGTTTCAAGAAAAAGAATGTGTCATGCGCTCCAAGCACATCCACTTGTCATCATTGTGGATTAAAAGGACACATTCGTCCCCATTGCAAGAAGTTGCAAAGTCTACCTAAGATCAAGGAATGACAGCATAATTATTCTCCACCCAAGATGGCTCAAATTTGGATTAGAAAATTTGATTTGCCTTAGGAGTTTACTCACACTCTGCTGAAAGATCAAACTACACAAGTATGGGTGGCTACATGTAACAAGCCTTGATCAAAGATGTCATGCTCCCACCCCAGCGCTGCTACAAAGATATATTCAGGGGGAGTTGCTTTCGAGTAGGAGCTATTGATCCTAATTGACAAAAAGCTGCATGTTCTTATCTTTACCTTTGTCAATTTATGGACAAAAAGGGGGAGAAAGGTGACAGATCAAGGGGGAGAACAAGAAGTTAAGTCTGAGTCAGAGACAATGAAGATCTACATTTGTTGATTGCAATTTTTTTTTTTTTTTTTTTGTTTGCTCAATGTATTTTGGGTTTCATTTTGGGTAGATAAAATTATATTGTTTTAGGGAGTTTTGTCCATGAATTGCCAAAGGGGGAGATTATTAGGATTTTGAGTATTGGCTAATTCATGGTTTGGACAAAACTCTACGTCTTTTGAGTTGTATTTTTTATTTAGACAAGGACTCTGAAGTTAGAAGTTTGGAAGGACTCAGAAAAAGAAAGCCTGAAAGAATTAGAAGTTTTCTGCTGAAGAAAATATGTTGAATTTCTAGATCAATCCAGAGAGGGGTCCGCTCGAGCGACCACCACATTCGCTAGAGCGAACAGAATCAGAATGACCCAGCGCTGAAACAGAACCTCATAGTGCTTGATCTGTAATTGCAAGATTCATAGTGTTTGATTTGATCCAGTTCGAATAAGTGGTTTTTCACCCGGTTAGGGTTTTCCACCTTACATTTGGTTTCCTTGTGGTGTGTACTTTGTTATTTATTTTCCGTTGCATATTGTTAATTTCTACATTTGGTTTGATGGTTTGAGTAGACTAATTTAGAAATTGTGTACCCCACCATAAATATATCTTTTTCAAGGACCCTTGTTAGGTGGGGCCTACCTTTTAAAAATCCAAACCGTTTGGATATACCAAGCCACATTTTAGTGATTAATATAAAACTATTACTCAAATCAGTAAGATGGCCGCCGTTGGACCCACTAAATCTTGAACACCCAATCAACTTCCTTTACTTATTTTCTTTTTATAGATAGGAAGGAAAGAGTCCCTTATGTGTAAAGTTTATTGATCAATTTAATGGTTACCCAACTGCAATTGATTTTGAGCATAAAAATATAAGGGATTGATCAGTGTTAAGGCTGATAAGTTGTTTGGATTTTTGAAAGGTGAGCCCCCTCTGGGCATTGCACCCTATTACAATGCACTACGCTACATTATAGTTCTACTCCTACTTTAAATTTTAAAAAAAAATAATAAAGCTTGTAAATTGTAGAATTGCTACCAGAATATAGTTGGGTTCATCTATGATCAACCCAAACCCTCTATACAAGCCTATCCTTATGAATTCACATTCATCTTTAATTGATAATTATCTAACCATCATGTACTGTTGGATAGATCATAATAAAATATGTACTTATAGAACCATCAAATTTTGTGACCTTAAAATCTAGAGGTTTTATTTTTTACAATCTAGAATTAGGATTATCTTACTACAGTGATACTTAGACAGTTCATTAATGTGATTCTTATTCTCTCTACGGCCTTAATGATTTACCAGTAAATATGATAGGTCTCATCCAAGGACTTCCTTTTCAATAGAAAATCTGAGTTTCTTGTATCATTGTTCTTTGATCTCTATAAAGAGGAGACTTATATAATACTAGCAGTTAAAATAACTGAATCTCTCTAGGAAGAACTTCAATAGAGATGAGAGATGATAAAAATAAATAAATATTATGCTTCTTATTGTCATACCTTATTCCTATACCACGGAATCTTGTTTGCATCGAATACAACACCTGTAAAAGAAAATTCAAATTAGAAACAAGTTTGAACAACTTAGAAGAAATAAATATGAAAACAGTACGAAAACAAAAGGACATAGATAATCCAATAATAAAAATAACTTAGAAAAAAAAAAATAAACTTATGGAAATCCAACACCTAAAAACCAAAAAATTAAAAAAATAAATAAAAAGAAAATAGAAGTCCACAAAAACCTATTACCACGGAAACTAAAAAAAAACTCATCAAAACTAGAAAAAAAATAAAACACGACTATGACAAAAGGTGAAAGAATCATTAAACACTAGAAAATACATTTAAAAGAAAATGTATAGAAATAAGACGCGTGATCAAGAAGAAAAAAAAAACTATGAGAAACCAATAAAAAATAAAAATAAAAACTAAAAAGAAAAAGAAATGAGTAAAACCATCAAAATTGATAATGACAACAACAATGTGTGGTTGCTCAGTTTGTTGGCAATTCTAAATGTCATCTAGCTACCTAGGGACATATAAACTTTGCCTACAACATTAGATAAGAAAATCTAAATATGCATTGATTGATTAGAGACCGTGGAAGATTGGACTCTTTAAAAGAAAACTCTTTTTTTTCTTTTTAGATTGAACTCTTTATTTAGATGGCTAAAGTCTAGAATTTATCTCAATCCCTAAAACCTCCCATTAATATATATATATATATATATATTAAAGACCTAAGATTCAATTTCGAAATTGGAGTCCAATTTGCTGACTCTAATCTCAAATCAATTTGAGAAATTGGATCTCAAATTAATTTTAAGAGATAAGCCCTATCAATCAATTCAAAGTCCACTTTTGCTAAGGTTCTTTATGTGAATTCAAATTTTAATATATATCTACTATTGATTGGTGTTTAAAAAGTCCAGATAAAAAAATCCACCTTACTTAATAACCCTATCCAACCAAGTTAAAATGAGTCTTCTTTAGGTAGATTTAGAATTTTTAATATATATATTATGGTTAGAAAATTCTTAATATTTATGATTTTTAAAAGTGGATCCTTGATAGTGATTTATACATATGGGCTCCACATACAATAAACTTTTTTAAAGTGGGCCTCATATTCTAATTCCTAAAAACGGAGCCACATGCAATTTTGCAAATGTTAATTTACATAAGACTTGAAGTTTCATACTCATTTATATAAAAAAGAATAATATTTACTTTGTATAAATGTGGGTTTGGGCCATGCTTCAAACAGTAATAAATGGTATATTTGTTTGTTTTATATTTATTTTTTATATTTATTTTCTCATTAATTAATATCTCATAAAATAGCCACAAATTGGATGTGTTTTTATTTTTGGGCCCGGGCTTAGCGCGGGCTTGCTTTTATTTATAGACGTAGGAATCAATTTCGAAATTGGAGTCCGATTTCACAATCGATTGCAAAATTAGACTCTAATCTCAAATCAATTTGAAAAATTGGATCTCAAATCAATTTCAAAAGATAACCTCTATCAATCAAATCAATTCAAGTGACTTATCCAACTCAAACCTAAACTCTCAAGTTTATCCACCTTAAACCCAAACTCTCAAGTATTCTCCTACGTATCCACCTTAAACCCAAACTCTGAAGTCTACAAGTTTGAAATTGTAGTCCAATTTCACAATTGATTGAGAAATTGGATCTCAATTTCAATTTTAAATTGCGAAATTGGAACTCCAATTAAGATTTACATTGAGAGCCCACTTTTGTTAACATTATTTAGGTGAATTTAAAATTTTAAAATATCAATTATGGCCATAAGATTAAAGAGTTTCTTCAAATTTCAAAGCTATCCTTTCATCTACAATGAGATCTACCTAATCTGACCCCACACCATGATTGTCAGAGATATGAAGTAGACTGCTACATCATGCCTTCTTTATATATTTTAATTTTGATTGCAATTTTTACCATCTCAATATAATATAAACTAAATATTATCTAAAAATTATATTCTTTTTAATATTATAAATTTATATTGCCCATGCTTAGCGCGGGCGTGTTTTGCTATTTCAACTTAATTAAGATTGAAGTTAAAATTGAGATTAAGTTTCTCAATCAATTACAAAATTAGAGCTCAAATGCGAAATCAAACTCTGTCCCTTCCATATATAATAATAATAATACATGAATGCATGGAATACCTAGTACAACGAAAGTGGACCACCTAAGAAGTTGAAGTTGGGTTTGTATCTAATGAAAGGTAGACCAATTAAATTTAATTTTAAGGAACCATAACCAACCCTATCACCTAGACCAAAAGACCTAAAATCGATGGTCATAAGTCATAAACCAATATATATATATATATATATATAGAGGTTGGGCCCTGGAGCAGCGCATCACAAAAGATATGTGGTCAACGTTGAAGGCCTTCATAGGAATAATTTCAACTTTCAAATTGGGGATTACTGATTATTAAGTTTTCGAATATAGGGACAGATGTAAATCGACAGAGAACGATCCAATATTCCAATCTTCCAAACCCCTCACTATGGAGACAAAACGATTATATCCAAACCCAGCAACCGAATCCCCCAACATACATACCGAACCCAAATCCAAATCCCCCAAAATTCCTAAACCCCTCTGAAATCAGCCCATCCAAATCCATCTAGTGACTCCATCCCGAGTGGTAAGGAGTGTTCGGTACGTCACCTCTTCCCGATTGTGTGGGCTCATTTTCCACCTGTGTGGGCTTTCTTCTCGCATGTGCGGACTTTCTTCCCACTTGAAGGGGCTGCTTTCCGTGTGCATGCAAGCTCACTCTTAGATCCTAGCCCCCTTCGTTGGGGTAAAATATAAAATAAAATTTAACTCCATCCCTATACCACCACTACAGAATCCTCAACCTTCTCAAATCCGAGCCCCCATCATCAACTAAAAAATCAACCCTCCTCTCTCATTGTATCCAAAATTTAATAGAGTTGCTATTTTGGAGGTTATATTTTATTTTTACCAACTAACTATAACTTCATGAGCTGTTTGGATTTTTCGTTTTTATATAATGGTTTTTAAATGCATGGCCAATGTTGTAGAAGTGTTATTTCTTAATTTTTTAATGTTGTTATGTTTTCCAATGGATGCTAGTACTTTATTTATAATTTATTTGAGTTTCCCTTTTGTTTCTTATAACTACAATTTGATTTGTTGTTATTATTTTCATATAATTGATTTGAAGGGCTTCCATTTGAAAATTTATTTACTCTTCCTTTAAGCCTTTGGTTTTTGAAGTATCGTGTTTGTGTTATAAATTATATATTAATATTCATTTATAGTTCACTTAAATAATTAGGAATATTTTAATTTGAAATTTTAATTATTATTTTTATCACCTATTGCACTAGTTTATTCCTTAAAATGTTATCTATACTAATGGACTCTTCCATGTTTCCTTATAATAATGTTTAATCCACAAGGTACAGATCTCTCTCTCTCTCTCTCTCTCTCTCTCTCTCCCCATCTTCTCTAGGATTCTTTAACCTCTCTCACACAAAAATATAATTTTATTCTTCTCTACTTTTAATTTATTAATTTTTTTTATATCCGAGTTTGCCGTTCAAGATTTCAGTATAGGTAGGGTGTAAAATTATTTTTTGAATTTTTTATTTTTATATCATTTTTTAATATTCATTTGGTTTTATAATAGTCTTTACCTTTTCTTGTGTTTATGGTGATATTGTAGAGAATTATGACTGCAGAATTATTATTGGTTATAACTAGAATTATTATCATTGGGTTTGA
Source organism: Camphora micrantha (assembly GCA_003546025.1). NCBI lineage: Eukaryota > Viridiplantae > Streptophyta > Magnoliopsida > Laurales > Lauraceae > Camphora > Camphora micrantha. The sequence continues at coordinate 49,277,873 of QPKB01000005.1, read as the reverse complement.
TGTGACTGCAGAATTATTATTTTTTACATGATCAAGGTGCTAGGATGATCAAATGGAGTTGAAGATCACATAAGTAGATCTTGTCCAACATTTTCCATCCAACTGCCTTCAATGGTTGTCATTCATAACTAGAAAACATGCCCGTGCCAAAATAATCATAATATTAAAATTTCTAAAAAAATATATATTATAATTATATACATATATACATACATACATATGGGGAAGTTTCAAGTGCATCTATCCCTCACCATAGGGTGAGGGACACTTCCATAAATGGGGATTTTCAAGTACAAAAGTGACTTTCCAAGTACATAGGGTTAGGTACACTTCCTTGTCTTCATGTGCAAAAAGGGAAAGTGCTCATTACCCTATGGTGAGGGATAGATGCACATGAATATTTCCCCATACATATATATATATATATATATCATTCATCTTATTTGTTGGGAGCCCCCTTAAAAAAAAAAAAAAAAAAAAAAAAAAAAAAAAAAAAAACAACTCCATCTAATCATCATAACCATTTCACGCACTCTTCAATAAATTTCATTACAAAAAATGGATGTACAATCAATTTAACGGTTGAGATAATTCACCTAAATGCAAACCCAATGGATCAGTGACAATCAGAGGGTGCGGTCCGAGAAAATACACATACAAGTAGTAAATAGCTATAATAAGATTTAAGATAAACAGAACTCACCGTCCAAATGTTAATATTGTTGGACGGTAGCGAAAATATTACACTTGAAAGTTGAAGAGAACGCTGATGAGAATTTCAATCAAGCAAGAGAGAGAACTGGTTGGAGTGGAGGAGGGGTACGAGGAAGATGAGTAGTCCTGTGGAACGAAGAGGTACTTTACATATGTACAAAAGGGTCAGCTAAAATTAAAGAAGCAGCTGTCATGGAGGACCCCCGATAGGGTTTTTTTGGTGTGGGGTCTCCTAAAACAGCTGTCGGCACGAATTATTGATGTGCCCAACAACCCCAAGGGTCCAGATTTATTTAAAATAATCATTTAGAAAGTAGTAAGTAGCCGCCCTTGTTGAAGTACAGGTCACGTGCGGACGGCAAAATGATATCAAGATTCAAGACTCCGCAAGTTGATTTTTATTAAAAAGTATTCTTACAAATAAGCCCCTGACACAACCTTAGAAAGGGCAAAAGATAAGTAAATCTTCTTTCTTTTTTTCTTTTTTTTTTTTTAATTAGTCCGTCTGACTCTTAAGAAAAACTCAATTTACCTATCCCTTGAGTTAAAAGATGAAGTGGAAATTTTGCCCCTCCAAAACCAACTTTGACTACCATTTAAACTGGACATAATGTAACTAAACCCTATTATTATTATTATTATTATTTAATATTTTGACCAATTGACTCTTAATAAAAACTCAATTTTCTTATCCCTTGAGTTAAAAGATAAAAAGGTAATTTTATCCCTTAAACTTTGAAGCCGCAAAAAATAAAGGTTAGGATTATAGAAATAGCTTGATACTATATGAGAACCAAAAGCCGAAGGCCAGGAATCTTTGAAGGGCTTGATATTATGAGGACCAAAGTCCAAAGGCTTTATAACTCAAGTTAGTGAAAATTACTAACCTTAGATAATGGGTATTAAGGCTAAGATTTAGTAAATGATGTTTTTATCATTTACCCATTAAAAGTAGAAGTCATATGTTACACTATCAGTGACTCAATGCCAACAATACTAAAAATCATGAGATAAAACACTACTTGAATAGATTAACTTTCACATTTTTTTAACTTATTTTCTATTATTTTCTACATTTCTGAGTTTTTTTTATTTATCTTGGCAACTTTTAGTGCCAGCGCATCTATACTAGTTCGGCACATACTCATCTTAGTCCTGACCGACATGAAGATCAACACCAAAATCTAAAACCATGGTCATCAATGTCAAATATTTTTCTAAATATTTTTCGTACTTCACTATTTATGTGTGTAAGTGCAAAAAACGTCACTCACAAAATTAGGGGGTGCCTTATAGGACTTACCCAAATGGCTGTAGAAAGCTAGGTGGTGGAAGATCTCTTTGGGAAAGATAGCTCGCCAGAAAACCTGAAAAGGGCAGGGGAAATCCAGTCAGAGGACCTTGGCTGTAGCAGCGCAGGGCTCTCCGATGCCTAAGTTAGTGCAGGGCTTGAACTTAGGGTGGAGAAAAAGAGAGGTAGAGTTAAGAGCGTATCTGTGTCTGCAACTGAGTCTGAATCTGTAATGGAGGTTGCTCCTTGTATTTGTAGGGGAGAAGGGTTGACTCTTGATATCTGATGGGGGGCCCCACGACCTGACTGCTAAGGTCTCATCAACCCACAATGCATTAAATGCCAGTCACGTGGGCCTGCTCCTGTCTTGACTTATTGGTAGCAAAAGTCACATCAAAAGCCACGTGTCTGAAGAGGGGACATGGCTGTCAGTGCCTGTCTAGGTTGGCAGTCCTCAGCTGCAGCCGGAATGCGCGACTGGAGCCAAAGCGTGTGGCCGAGGTCATGCTGAGCTGGATCAAGGTCATAGCACTAGTCTCGGCTAGCGTGCTAGCCGAGACCCCGAGACGCTAATGTCGAGGTGCCGAGATGTGCTTCCCCGAGCTGAGACCGAACAGAGCTGCAGGTCGTGGCTGGGAAGCCTGGCCGAGGTGACGATATTGGTCCCGACTTGGAGCCTTAATACTCAAGCCGAGATGCACGTAGCCGGGATGCACCTAGCCGGAATGCATGTAGCCGGGATGCATGTAGCCGGAATGCACGTATCCTGAATCATTGAGGATTAGGGGGTACCCTAATCCTAGTCTTAAAATTTGCCCCCACACAATGCCCCCTAGCTCCTGATCTTCTTAGAGTTCACCAACTCTTGGAGGTCTGGAGCTAAGTTTTGTGGATGGCAGCGGAATTTCAGAAATTCATTATATTTCATCAAAGTGAACAATAATATTTATATAAGACACGATAAAAGAATAAGCACAAGTGCTTGACTAAAGCCACCAGAAGTATTATCTTCTTCATTCCCCAAATGGCCAAATTACATTGCCTTGGGTACTCATATGCGTAATGTAAGATTAGCATGTACCAAGCCACAAACTTAAGCTGATACATAGAAGGCCCAAATAGGTATATGAAGGCCTGTGAGATCCATTACTTGGATAATGTGGGATATGAGACTTTCTCAACACTCCTACTCACGTGCGGGCCCAACAGATTTTATGGATCGAACTGCCGCATGGGTTACACAAGAACAACATAAACCGGCTTTGATACCATGTAATTTTTTAGCTGCCCAAGTTGGGATGTTCTTCTCGAATGATTGCTAGAATCTTTAAATTGGTAAAGGAAGCGGCTCCAGCCACATAGATGTAATTTCTTTGGGATTTTTTAGAAGCATGGGCATCCCGGGTATAAGGGTTTGGGCCTGAAGGCCCCACCCATACCAAGAAGAAGCTTAAAGATTTTTAGAATACCCCCCATCAAATTTTGCAAATTTATATATATATATATATATATATATATTTTTACGTTTGCCCATTCCCAATATTTCTTTTACATAAAACCCCACATGGTCAATTTCCTGGGTCCGGCCCTGCTGAGCCATAACTCTTTCAGGTAATTGAAGAGCTGACGTGGGATGATTCAATTCTTTGACGGGCATTTCACTCATAATGACCTGGAAAATGATGAATGAAAATCAAAGATAGTGGAGCTATGAGGACACCCTCATTATCAATTCCTCCAAATGGTTTATGGTTTCAAATCCCAAATAAAGTTATCTAAAATGTCACAGGTTTTTTAATCGACCAGCTTTGATCCCAGCAGGCCCTTTCACTCTTAATTCCCCGTGATTTAGCACCAACCCCAATTTTACGGTCATCATCCCTTTATCAACTGTAGGATTCAATGTCAAAAAATAATCTATAGTTAAAAGACCACTAAATCAAGGCTAGGATGATTCGAAGGGCCTGATTTTCTTGCTGACCGTCATCAAGGAGACCTTTCAAAGTACCCCACCCCCACTGATAAATAAATATCAAAGTGGCCGGACTGCAAATGAGAAGTATGTGGTGTAGAACATTGTCCTTCTTCTGGATACCTACGTCAAAGTTATAACTTCACAAACAAATACAAGCCCCTATAGTTTCTGATTTTAATCCAACAACTCTAATCCAGAGCAAGTACCTAAACGCACCACAAAATTACATATCCCTTTACAGAATGTCGGAATGCCAATGTCATGGATAGCAGCTGAGGACAATACATATTGTTATTACTCTATTATTTTCCTACTGTATGGGGTTTTTCCTGTCATAGGCCTGTGCAGGGCATTTTCTGATTGTGCGCTGGGTGTTTAGATTTTACGGGCCCATTTCATCCCGGGGCCCACTATATTGTGATCAGACCATTGAATAAGAGGACCCCAGGGACTTGTAGGCTTTACTTCATAGAATGAGGACCCAATAGCATTAGGCATTCATCTAGAGCCCACAAAATGAATGTTCAATAATAGAGGGTTAAGATGATTTAAGGCACACCTAGCTTCATCAGAAACTCTGCCATATAATCAAGCGTTGAACCCTGCACAGCCCTTTTTGTAAGAGTGAAAACAAGCTCAGGAACGTACAAATCTTCCCACAAATTTGGTATCCATGGACCAACGTCTATCCCAAGCCCACCCATCTAGATCGAAATGGCTTCCCCTGGCTCTCAGCATGTAAGTCGAGAAATGGGCTTAATATGCTGCAAACGTGGAGGCCTAGTTTGACTTCCAGTTAATGTTGGACCAAATCACAGCCTAAGTAAATTTGGGCTTACCTTCAAATTGATGATGCGTAAATTAAACCTTTGATTCACTCCCTCTCCTTTTTTATATATTTATGTTTTCAATCACATATGTGACACGTGATCAATCAGATTTACAAAGAATGGTATGGGCATTGAGCAGTGGATGCGAGCCGAGTTTTCCCAAGTTGGATTAGATTACATCAAAATAAACACAAATAATGTAAGACAATCTTATGAAACTGCAAATATTTATTACATTGAGAAAGAATAAACACCACCACATTAGTCATGAGTTTACAATAGAATAAGAACAAGTGCTAATAAGAAATACACAGAAAAGATGAGTTCTTCTTGATATTCATTTTTCATTAACTTTTACGCTTGATTAATGCCCACCAGGGGTGTTATCATCTTCTTTCCTCCAAATTGCATTGTATTGAGTCACGTCAAGAGGAAATGACTTGAGGCTTGGGCAGCGAGTAACCTTCACCATTCTTAAAGACGGCATTGCTCTGAGAAACATAATCCACTCCTCCTCTAGTTTGAAAATTTTCATCAAAGATAATCCCTCAATTTTCCATTTCCCTTCCCAAAACACGGGGCTCATCTGCCTAAGACCACTTCGATAACGTCCATGGAAGCCTAGAAACTTTAAATTGGGAAGAGAGGTCGGGTTCAACCAGACAGGTGTACTTTCTCCAGGATAATCCGTAAGCGTCAACTCTTCTAAACATTGAAGAGGCGAAAGCAGATGATTCAATTTGCTGACAGAGGCATTGCCCTCAGGGTCAAAAAAAGGAAAAAAAGAAATTTCCACACGAAGTAGATGTTTAAGCTCTGACAGTACATTCAATATCAGTTCTTGCAAATAGTTTTGGTTCTCTATCTGCACACCAAGTACTGTAAGCTGTCCAAGGTTTTTCAACTGACCAATACGAGAAGCAATTTTCTGACTGGTATTTGTATATGGTAGCCACTCTAATCGCTCCAACTTTGAAAGCCTCCCAATTTTCTCTGGCATGCAGGTCAAAGATGGACATCCAATAATTCGAAAGACAGTGAGTTTATCCAGCTTTGTGATTGTTGAGGGAAGCATTCTCAAAGTTTCAAAATTGACTAGTGTCAGAAATTGAAGTTGATGAAGATTTCCAATTGAATCCGGGAGCTGTTCAACTACACAATTTTCCAAGCTTAGAGAAACTAGGTTCAACAGTGACGTTATTCCATAAAGCCAGTCCTTCATGATGATTTGTTCTCGATTCTTCAAACGGAACCGAGCAATTAACACTCTCAACCGCTTTAACTTGCGTAGTTCCAAGTTTTTATTTAAAATCACCTCTTTCTCTATGCCCAACCCCCATAGTGTTCGCAACTTGTTCTTGGTTTTAGAATTCTTCGACCTGGTACTTTCAACATTCTTGATTACCCCATTATCAAATATGCCCATGCGACGAGACTCAGCACCCAATTCTTGCGTACCCCTTTCATCCAAACTTGTAAAGCTCACATCTCTTGCAATTTTGATAGCCATATCCCGCACTAAATCATGAATCTTGAGAAACTCAATATTTCTCTCAAACACATCGTGTTCACCTATTAACAAACACCGATTACATAACTCCAGTACATATTCTTTTCCAGCTTCAAAAGTTGTTCTTACATTTGTTTCTGAAACAAAACCCTCACCAATCCACCAGCAAACAATATCATCAACTTCTATCTGGTAGTCTTCAGGTAACATGGAAAAGCATAAAAAACAAGGTTTTAAGTAGGTGGGAAGCTCCTCGTAGCTCAGCTCCAGACTTGACGTGACCATCTCACCTGTATTCTCCGCTTCGAACGCCTCTTTTAGATGCTCTAATATTCTCCTCCATTCACTGACTGAATCACCTTTTCCAAGCATCATTCCGCCAACGACCCTGATAGCCAAAGGGAGCCCTTTGCATCTTGCAACAATCTCTTTGCCTAAGCCTGCTACATCAGAATTGGGATACTTACCGCCATTCCATGCAAATGCTATTTTAGAAAATAAGGACCAACTGTCATCATCTGAAAGAATCTTGGGACGATGTATGTGCTTCTCAATAGCTCCCATTGTTCTAGCCACCTTTTCATTTCTTGTTGTAACAATGACACAATATCCGAGATTTCTAGGTAAAGCAGATTTCAAACTATCCCACCAAGACCTTTCATTTCCCCAAACATCATCCAAAACCACCAGGTACTTTTCATCTCCTAACACCTCCTTAAGTTTTACCAATAACTCTTCAACTTCTTTCTTTCTCAAAGATTTTTCATCTACATTCATTTTAATTAACATCCTCTTGAGTAAGTCTTCCAATTCACAATTTTGAGAAATAGTAACAAAAATCATGTGTTTAAAAGAGTTTTTTATCCTAATTCTATTGCATATTTTCCAAGCAAGTGTGGTTTTGCCTATTCCTCCCATACCAACTATTCCAATTATAGTTGAGGGCTCCTGTGATTCTAAGATCCACTTTTCAACCTTTGAAGCATCATCTTCTAATCCCACTATGTCCGCCTCTTCCAATAAAATGGGATAGCGCAACAAAGTTGTGCTTTCTTTTTCTCTGCTTGTAATGGTACTAGGGGCTGTAGACAAGTAGGATCTCATTCTTTCCTGAACTGCTTCAATCCTTTGAATTATTTTCTTTAAGCGTCTTGAGATCTTGAGCCGAAATTTTAAAAGTCGGGGAGAGCAGCAACTCACAATGTTAAACAAATACCCATCACGTTGCTTCATAAATTCAATATAGCAATCTGCTATGACATCCTCGGCATCATACACCAACTCTCTCAGGTCTCTTGTTACCAACTTGAGAATCTCCCTTCCTTCCTTTCTTCTCATTCTATCGGCTTCTTTGATGTAGCTTTGCATGTAGCCCAACTCATCTTTCAGTTTATCAAACTGGCTATCAAATTCAAGTAGTTGTTGTCCTTCACGTACAAGGAATGCTAATAACTTATCCAAGAGAACGCCGACAACCGCATCCACCATTGTCCTGTGCATAACTTAAAGCATTATAAATGTTTTAATTTAATCTAATTCTTTTCCTTTTTGATTTGGCTGATTTGAGAAAATCGCATATTCCAAGATAATGCCAACTAAAAGCTGAACCACACACTAGACAATTTTGATAATGCAATTTAGTAAATAGCAACATCTATATATCTTCGTTCAGAGAAAGGGTAGAGATTCGTTTATTGTAATTAGATAAGATCATTCATATTAGCCTAAGTTTATTAGTAAAACTTTTGAATAAAAAAAAGCTTGCAAACATAACTCTCGTACTTATTGTCGTTTAGGGGTGGTTTGTCAATTTCGCATGTAATAGGAAAGTGGTCTACATGTGTAAATGACTCCCATATGAAACGTTTTCATATGCTGTTGAGGCATATGTGAAACAGTTTCAATTGTTTCTCTTTTTCACTCATCTTCATATGTGAACCAGATAGAGTGGATCCAACGGCTCACCATTTTTTCACAAAACCTTCACCATTTCCACCTTTTTCACAAATATCTTAAAATATATGACGAGTAAAAGCTTGAGACATGACCGCATAGGGAAAAAATGGCTTTTAAAGAGTTTGAATGGTTAGGATTGTAAAAGTGGGGTCCACATAATTTAGAATCACAAATTTTTGATTTGGGCTTTTTATAAATATATAAAACCTGTTGAATTTAGACACGAAACTTGGTCCTATGGCCATTTTTATTATTTTAAAGTGTTTAAACGGTATAGATCATGATTGTGGGGCCCACATATTTTGAGTATAGAAAAAACCAAACTAGTTCCATGGACGTGAAAATGGTGTATAAAAATAATAAATAATCCAACGGCTGTACAGTTTTTGCACATATCTCGCAGTCCTTGATGAATTAAGATGTGAGATTTTATCAAATAGCTATAATTCACCTTTTAAAGAGTTTAAATTATTCGGATCATTAAAATAGGGCCCATAGATTCCCAAAATCTTCATTTTTATGCTTGGAGGTTTTTATTATTATTATTATTATTATTATTATTATTATTATTATTATTATTTTGCCAATATCTCAATACTTAAGACAAATCAATGGTTGAAAATTGGTCCATTGGCCGTAATTTATCTTTTGAATACTTTGGACATTCAAATTAGACTATTGGGGCCCACAAAAGTGTAAAAGTTGAACAAAAAAGAAAGAAAAAAAAAAAACGTGATAGATGGTGAGGACTCCCAATCAATGTACCTCCACCCGGAAGCAGTAGCATGTGAAATGGTTTCACATCTCTTACTGTGTGAAAACTATGGGCTCAAAATTAGCCCATTTTCAAACCAGTTTTACCCCCCAGTTTTCACACCTCATGCATAAATCATTTCAGACAAACATAAACATGCGTAACTATTAGGCATGTGCACCATTTACATTTACATATATAAAAGACTGCAAACAAGTGACAAAATGAGGCATCTTATTTGTCAAAATTAGAGTGAAATATCACTATACTTTGTTTGAAAGATTTATAAGAAAGAAGTGTTTGGTTTTGATAATAATTGCAAAGAACTTTCCCTTTTTTTTTTTTTTTTTTTTTTTTTTTTTTTTTTTTTTTTTTTTTTTTTTTTTGAGGTGCAAAGAAACATATTTGGGTAAAGACTAAGGATTACGCTAAATTCTACGATATTCCTTTTCTTCTAGTCATATTAAAATCGGGTTTTTATGTAACTCAGATATAGAAATCTTACTTTCATGTTCAATATATATATTTTTGGTCATATCTTGTTTTAGCCGACGTTAATTAGACTAATGGTTATTAAAGATTCAAATGATGATGCCCACGACCACGGCATAATTTTCCATGTGTACGAGGGTTGTTCTATAAGCCCTCGGTGTTGGACATAAGGTGTGGCCCACATGACCACATCCCAACCATGGTTGGGCCTCATTTGACGCCCATATGTATTAATGGGCTCCATCTTATTTTGGTTTTCCCAAAACTAAAGCGGAATTATATATTGGAGAGTTTCCAATTATTAAGGATTTTCTAATTGGCCAATAAAAGAGGACTACCAAAATATATGTAAATTTCAAATTTCAAATGTCACCTACACTTCTTTTGGGGTGTTATGGTGCATGTTTCTTAGTGGGGCCCACCTGATGGTCCATCCTCATGGATCCCATTTTCCTAATGCCATCCGAATGGACTCCACCCTTTTATCAACGAACCATTTTTAAGTGGTAAAATCTTGTAGGCCATTGATCAAATGGTTAAGATGATCACAAAGACCCCATATCTTTGTACACAGGTAGGACCCAGGAAATTATTTGATACCCTCGACCATATCCTAGGGTGGGGCTTCAAATGAGCCCCATGCACACCGCATAGAGGGGATGGACCCTAGATCTTTAAATCCACCCCGGTCCCATTTCACAGGTGAGCCCCACACTAGTAGCCTATATTTCTTCAATTGCTTTCCTAATTTCTCAGTCGCTTTGACAGTCCCTCATGCACATGAAGCCATTTCCCTAGGAGTTCAAACTCAAGGATTTGATATGAAGCCTAATTCTCAAAATATTGTTGTTATTTAACGAGTATATTATAAAGCCATGAATTTTTGTTGTCCCTGATATTGCTTATTCCAATCAAATTAAAGGCGTTAAAACTCTTTTTATGATTAATTTTCACAATAATGTCATTGTCCCTAAAAGAATAGAATGGAAATCAATAGACCTTTACGGTAGATGGCATCTTGAGAATGCTCAACCAGAGGGACCTCAAGAAAATGAGAAAATAGACCCATAATTGAAAACTCTAATGGATGTATTCTTGAGAAAATGAGAAAATCCTCATCAATCCACCAGCAAACAATATCATCATATCAACTTCTATTAGGTTGGGCATTTATGGATAAAAAGCAACAAAAGGCTTGGGTATATAAAAATTTTAATTTTTTCAAAAATAGAATAGAATGCAATGGATTTTTGTTTTCTCAATGAATTCACACTTTGCAATATGATTTCTGCTTTGTTACAACTGCTTCTGATTTGTTAGTAGCGATGTTGTTGATTAAATCTTTTTTTATTTATAATAATTTCAGCTATTTCCATTTGTTTCAATCTTTTCACCTCGTCTCCCTGACCTTTATTCTGTCTGATTCAGGTATGGTTGGTCCTTGGAATTTATGTATGGAATTGGAATTTTGGGAGCAAGGAGATTAAAAGTTTGGCGAATAACCCTTTTCCCAATTGGAAATTTGAGCAGCAATGGAAACAAGATAAGAGGGTGTTTGGAAACCATTATTATATATTATAGAGGTAGATATCGATTTCGAAATTGAAGTCTAATTTGCTAATTGATTGTAAAATTAGTCTTTAATCTCAAATCAATTTGAAAAATTGGATCTCAAATCAATTTCAAGAGATAAGCTCTATCAATCAATTCAGAGTCTACTTTTGTTAAGCTTCTTTATGTGAATTCAAATTTTACTATATCTCTATTATGGATAGGTGATTAAAGAGTCTAGATAAATAAATCACCTTGCTTAATAACTCTATCCAACCAAGTTAAAATGAGTATTCTTTAGGTGGATTTAGAATTTTAATCTATCTATTATGGTTAGAAAATCCTTAATAGTTGTGATTTTTAAAAGTAGATCCTTGATAGTGATTTATACATATGGGCTCCACATACAATAAACTTTTTAAAGTGGGCCTCATATTCTAATTCCTAAAGACGGGGCCACATGCAAAATTGCAAATGTTAATTTACATAAGACTTGAAGTTTCATACTCATTTATATAAAAAGTAATATTTACTTTGTATAAATGTCGGGCTGAAGCCATGCTTCGAACTGTCATAAACGGTATATTTATTTGTTTTATATTTATTTTCATATTTATTTATTTTATATTTATTTTCTCATTAATTAATATCTCATAAAATAACCATAAATTAAACGTGTTTTTAATTCTGGGCCCGAGCTTAGCGCGGGCCTATTTGCTAGTAGATTGTTAAAGATTTTAAAATATTTCTTGATATGTTAGATAATAACATTCTATTTTTATTTGGTAGTGTTTGGAAAGAGTATATTATAAGTTACAATATTAGGTTTTCTTTAGAAAAGCTGGATATTACTTTCTTTAAGGGCAAGTTTGTGTAACACTTTTCTGCGGAAAAGTGGATGGTTTTCCACGGAAAACTCATTTTTCCATTGTTTGTTACGGAATAATTCCACGGAAATGATTTCTTGCCTCGTTAGCATTTTCCTTGATAATTGTGGAGATGCATTTCCTATGGGGGTATGGGAAATGGATTTCCTCGGAAAACTTCTCCCTATTTTCCTCACTCTTGTCCATTTCAACCCAAAAACCCTACAACTCTTTTATTTTTTATTTCTTTATATAAATTATTATTTAATGTTGAATCAATAATATACATGTTATGTTATTTTTTTCAAAAAGTTATATCACTAAATAAGAAATTTTGATTTTCTATAGGGAATCCATAGCCGCACCAAACAACATTAGCACCAATTCAATGAGGAAAATCTTTTTGCACCAAACAGGGATTTCTAAATTCTACGGAAATCTTTTTCCGATGTTTTCATTTCTATAGAATTTGCCGACGTGGCAATTTCCTCTTTCCGCGGAAAAGGTGTGTACACAAACGTGTCCTAAGGGAGGGGTGACTATTGGAGATTCTAAGATCACACAATATTTCAAAACACTGGAGGAAAGATTTCTTTTTGGCTTTCGATATCTCAGAATGGGAGAGGGAACTTTCCCGGCCAACATTCATACGGTTCTTCCTATGACCTCTTTTAAATCATTCTATTAAGAAATCCTTTCTTCTTCGTTCAAGCCCTTTCTCTACAAGGTTTCTCTCTCCTTTGATCAGGTATGAGCTCATTTCTTCTCTTCTAATTTTTTTTTTTTATTTCTCTCCTACAGAAGTCCTTTCTCAGCCGATTGGTTTGTGGCGAGATAGAGATGGGTAGAAGAATAGTGATATTGCTTTAAAGCATACAAGAGCTCCTATCACTTTTCTTTGAAAAAAAAAAAAAAAAAAACACACCACTCCCAAGCACAAGAACCCTTGATCTTGCAACTCTTACTTCAAAATCCACCCAGTAAAACTCCACTGTTAGAAATGTCTAAACAGAACTTTAATATTATTTTCAGAAGTGTTGCTGGGGTTTGAATCTCTCTTTTAGAGGGCTCCTCACAGGCATGAATGTATGTTGAGATTTCTAAGGGTTTGTGTGGAAATATTTTCTCTAGAATTCCTCCTTTTGAGACTTTGGAGATCAATTCCAACAAGCCCATTTATGTTGTTCAGAGATTTTCTGAGGGTCTGAAAGAACATTCGGGTTCCAATTTTTACATTAAAACGGCTGTGATTTTGAGCAGAGTAATAGCTCTTTCTTGAGGGTATTTGTCTTTCTCAAGATTTTATTTTATTTATTGTCAATTCATATTGGTAAAACCCATTTCTTGCAGAGGGGCAGTTATCATATATGAGCTTTACTTCTTTGAAATTATTCCCTACTCATTGAAATTATTCCCTACTCATTAAGACCGAAGGTACCTCCACTGCATTAAATTCTAGCCCTCATCTCTCTTGCTTTCTTTCAAGTTTTAGAGACAAATCTTTTTATTTTGCAAAATCACTTTTACTCAATATAGATATAAGTAATCTTCTGATGTCTGCATGTTGGCGTTCTTTTGATATTGATGAGAAACCCATCTAGATGTTTTCTTGTAATGGTACTACACATTGAATATGATATTTCCCAACATTGAAGTGTTAGGAAAATTGTATTTTTCAAGGCTTATTATACACTAGGTTGGAAGAATTTTATCACTTGAAAATTGTTTTGTTAGATGCTTTATTGTCCCTTGCATGTCAAAATGGGTTTGGCAATGGAAGGAAGAACAATGATATGTAGAGAGGATTTTGAGAACTCCATCCAATTTTTCTGTCTTTTTAGGAGTAGAAATTTGAGAACTCCACCTAATTTTTTGGGTCTATTTGCTATCAGGAATTTGAGAATTTCTTTTAATTTTTTGAATTGATTGATAGCAGGAATTTAAAAAATTATAGGTTTGTGGGAAGGTATTATATGTAATGAAGTAGATATAGGGTGAAGATGGTTCTGGATCCTCTGTTTTGTAGAACTTACAAGTCTAATTCAAACATATGTTAAATTTATCATCTAATCCTAATACTTACATATTATGATTGTTTTAAATTTGTACATCTCTATCATGTAAGATATTGAGATGCCTCTGGCGATGGATGTTTGATGATTTTCCATTTGACCTCAAGCTGAATACTGGTGGATAGTTGATATGCTTGATCATTTTATATCAACGTGTGTGTAGGTGCATTAGGTACAATCTTTGAGAATAATTGTAACTTAAGTATTGGTGATTTTATATTGAGCAAAATAAATATCATCTCGAACTGTTGCTTCATTTTATTTTTATCATTTTTTAAATATTTATGAATAGCCAAACACATAAATTTATAATATCTTGAAATATTTTGCAATTTTCCAACACTAAAAGTAATAATATGTTGAAATCTACAAGAACTACCAAACAACAAAAGTAGCAAAGTATTATAATATATCAATATTGTAATATATGCAAAAAGAATCTGTCAATATTTAAATCTACGTATATTTTATTCTACGTGTACCCAAACACCCCCTAAATAAAATAATTTTACAGAGTCTTTTGGTTTCATTTGTGTTGATAAGTAAAATTACTTTTTGTCTACCTAATATTCCCACCTACTACCCAAAAAAGTTCTCATATAATAGGTGAGAACTAGTTCTCACTTTAATATTTCCACAGCTTAGTCACAACTTAAAGTGAACCTCATGAGCCAGAATACATGTTATGTAGATGCAATATACTCGTGGGTGAAAGTCTTCCTCATATTGCACAACCCTAAATAAATTGATAATAGACTGAATAACAATCATGGCAGAATGATGATAAAACTTTTGATTGAAAATTTACTTGTAGAGTCATAAAAATGATCTGAAGTGAGACAGTGGCACAAAAATCTTGTAAAAAAAATTAATATGAACCACATGCATACTAAGTATCAAGAGATAAAAATAAGCGCCTTTTGTATATACCCCCTAAGGTTTGTAGGATTTGTTAATAGGGCCCTCAGGTTTTAGTATTTGGATATAGGCCCCGCATTTTTATTTTAATACCTTTCGTGTCCCTAAAATCAATAGTCTTCCAACCACCATAGGTTTTTATTGCGAAATTATACTTTTGTCCATCTTTTTTATCCTTATATGCATAATTTCAAAAGCTTGGATTCAATTTTTTTTTTTATAAAGCATGTAACATTTACAATTGTACTTAAGTGGGAGAAAACAACCCTACACATATTCATTTTTTTTTTATCAATACAGGGCTCATTTCATTAAATCCAGATTGATTATGACGACAATCAACACCCGTACTTATAATCAGTTATAATTTATTCAATCCATACATGACCCACATTTGGAATGATGAAAGTTTTAAAATACATGATTCTGGTTTACGTGTAAGGGTGGTGTAAAAGAAATATTAAGGGAATGAGCAAATGTAAAAAATAATAGTAATAATAATACTTTTTAGAATTTGCGAGGGGGGTGGTCAGTGGTGTTTGGCTCTATGTAAAAGAAATATTGGTGAAGGGGCAAAGGTTGAACAAATATATTAATTTTTGAAATTTGAGTGGGGAGTGGGGGATTTTAAACTTTTCTGAGATATGGGTGGGGGCTTCAATCCCAGGCCCTTGTACCTAGGTCCACTCCTGGTCATATACAAAAGAGAATTATTAAGAGAAATAAATGGGACTTGAGATAAAATATTACTATTTTCGTAGATAATAATATACTCATTTTGTTTAATGGATGTAAGGGCAGAGCTGTCATTTATGTAAAAATCTAAGACAAATTTCATTGTGGTTGCCCATTCTTGTTAGAAATATTGATTTTAGTTATATGAGAGGTATTAAAAAGAAATTTCAGTGGCCTATTTATTAATACTATAACTATTAGCGTGGTATATATAAAAATGCTCTAAAAATAATAAAAAGAAAAGCATTTTTTAGAAGTTACCTTAATTTAAAGGATCCCGATCAAGAGATAAAATGAGCAGCTCTAAGGATTCTTCAACCCAGCACAAAGAAGGACACATGATTAAACTTTCGCACTTTATTTTCTTTTTGAACTAGAGTTTTCTCCAAAACTTGTGCATTGCATCTAATTCTTTACGTTTTATTTTGTTCTAGCAAAAATGACAATAACTACTTACTAGCATTACTACTTTTAGGGCAGAACTATAATGCAGCAGGCTGCAGGACCATTGTTAAATACATGGGCGGGCCTATCTTTCAAAAATCCAAACCGCTTGCATACGTACACCGACCCCATTGTAGTGATGAATATATAAATTGTGACTCAAACCAGTTGGATTGACTCATATCTATATGAAATAGATCAGTATCAAATAGATCTGTTTCAAAGGGTCCTGTTTGAAATAGATAGTGTAGTAACATTTTAAAACCGATTAAAACAGTTTTTTTTTTAAATCAATGGTTGATATTGTTTTTATAAATTTATTTATATATACAGAGTGAATTAGTGGCTAGTACTTGACCACATGGCTATTTGTAGTATTCCTAAGAGGATCAATGACTCAGATCTTGATAAAGGGGCCCACAAAGTCTAAAAATTAACTTCAATTGTACACTTTTGTTTTGCAAATATCTCAAGATTGGTGAGTGATCAACGGTTGATATTTGATATGGTGGCTGTTCTTAGTCATCCTAAGAACTTGTATGATTCAGATTATAATTTAGGACCCCACCATTGGAAAAGAATCAGAAAAATCTGACTGTGTGATACAAATCCAAAACCCAGTTAAGTAATGGTTGGTGCATCAATGGTCTAGAGTCTTTCTTCGATTTTTTGAGATCTCGCACTACAAATTGACCCCATAGCGGTGTTTATCTCTCCAAAGAGGATTAACGGTTCTGATCATTTGTTTGGAGCCCACAAATGTAAAAGATGTGAGCCCACAAATGTAAAAGATGTGGATCAAACTGTATAGAGTGTTTTAAAAATATCTAAGATTATAAGATCATCCAACGGTTGAAATTTGGATATGTAGCCATGTTTGACCCTATGAATCTATTCAACGGATTAGATCTTTATTTAGGGGTCATAAATCAGAAGAAAAAGAAACAAACGAACTACGCTGGGCTACTGTGTGTTTCGTTGTTTGGCACTGGGATCCGTGTAGCCAAATATCGTTGGCCGCTTCCTCTCCTAAACGAGATCATCCAAGGCTGAAATTTGATTTTCTAAATATTTTTATTCTTATTTAAAAGATAGGCGGAACAAATCCTAATTCTTGGGCTAGTTATCACAGTCAACAGTCTTTTTTGACCGCTACCAAAAAGTTTATCCAAGTAGCACTACTCTTTATTTTTGTAAGTGGCCACGCCACACAACAGACAAAAGAATATGACCCATAACGACAGATTAAATTATCAAATTAAAGA
Organism: Camphora micrantha; assembly: GCA_003546025.1. Classification (NCBI taxonomy): domain Eukaryota; kingdom Viridiplantae; phylum Streptophyta; class Magnoliopsida; order Laurales; family Lauraceae; genus Camphora; species Camphora micrantha. Next base: position 49,260,500 of record QPKB01000005.1, on the reverse strand, counting down.
AATAATAATTCATTGTCACATTAGAAATATTAAAGTTCAATGGCTAGAGTTTATGAATCTCTTTTGGTTTCTGATAAGATGTCTCTATGTTAGCAGTCTGTCACACTTGTCAGTCGACCATGTTTTAAAAAACTATTATTATATAATGATGCATATCTGGAACGAGCAGGATTTAGGAGATCGACCGATTGAATTTGGAAGTGGACTCAAACTTCGCATATTGGTTTTAGAAATTGACCTAGGTCCAACAGGCGCCACTGCCCCACCCTGTCCCCCGGAGGAAAAAAAAAAACCCCACCCCCACCCCCACCCCACACCCCCAAATAAAAAAAAAAAAAATTTTGGCGCCACCGCCCCAAAATGCTTGTATATAGGTCTGCTCTTGTAGTTCACCCTTAATTGTAATGAAGTTTTTCACAAAAACTCTATTCCCCTAGCCCTTTTATTCTCTTCAAGAGGATGAATAGTTTAGATTGTAATTTTTGGTGATGACAAAAATAAAAAAATTGAAAAATTGAACTGCCAAAAATGAAGATGTAACCGTCTAGAGTCTTAACAAATTCTCATAATTGGTGATGATCTAACGGCGAAAATTTTGTTGCCTAGTAGCTTCTGTTCTTCTTTAGACGATGAACGGTTCAGATCCTGATTTTAGAGCCGGAAATTTTTTTAAAAAAAGATAAAAAGATAAACTACCAAAATTGTATAAAAAAAAAAAAACTTAAGTGAAGTGTTGTCCGGCCAAACATTATGTGAAACTGCCTTTCTCAGTTTATGGGTAGATAACTCTCGATTTGCTAACATGACACTAATCAGTTATGATGTCCTTTTTTTAAAGAAAATAATTTATGCAAATAAATAAAAAATTACATATTAAGAAAATTGGGAAAAATACAAAAATGATTTCAATCTTTTGAAATTGAAGTCCATAATAACCCCCTTAGCAAAGTTCACTGACAAAATATATAAATAAATAGAAAGGAACTGATTTATAAATAAATAAAAAAGGATTGGCCGATACCAGTACCTTTTAACACAGCCCCTATGCATACGATCTAAAGCATGGTAGTCAATTCCGTTTCGTTTCAGCTAGAATGGTTGGAGTTTTTCGTTCCGGTCCTTCGACCAAAGCGGAATGGGGGTAAAAGAAAATCAATTTGAATCCCGGTCCATTCTAGTTGCCAATTTTGATCTATTCTGATCCATTTCGGTTTGTAGCACAATTTTTACTGCTTTTTTCATTTTATTTTTCTCTCCATACCCATAGCAAGAAACCTACATGATTTATATTTTATTTATATTTTTCTATTTTTTACATATATGTATATATATTTTTATTATTGTTTCAAAAATCTAAATACGATGAACTCTACATAAAGGCGATGACAACCCTTTTTTAATTGTAGACTTTGTTTTAATATTCTGTTTTTATGGCTCTGATTTGGACGGCTCTATCTAAATAACAGCAGAGATACCAAATAAGACCCGAAAGGGGATGCGATTAATGATGAACTCTACAGGAAGCCCACGGTCACTTCGAAATTATAATCCCTCTTCTAATGGGGAAGTGGATCCTCTAAGCCCAGGAGCCGCTAGAAATCCTTGAAGCTCCTCCATAGGGCCTTCTTTTTTAAAAATCTATAAATTGGTAAATAGAAGTTACCCTCATAGCATGGATCATAATAAAATTGATCTCTAATCAAAGATAAGCCCGTCATCAACTTGATCGCATATTAAATGATATATGAATACATAAAAAATTGTGTTTTATACATGACTGATGTGATAGGGGGCCAACTAATGCGGTGAAAAGAAGAGTATTTGTTCCGTTAAGGGGTTTAGATTTTCAACAAGACAGCTAGACGAGGCACCGCGGAAGAGGCTTATGCTTTTTTTTTCTTTCTTCTTTTTTTATTTCCTCTCTCCAGGTATAAGCTCTCTATTAAGACTTTTAGGTTGGTATATCATGAGTTTAGGTGGATTTTGACTACAGCTTGTGGCACATATGTTCAAGTCATATGAATTAGAAAAAATTAGTGTAAAATCACGTGAAGGACTCCCACCGCCAAAACAACATCATCGAAGACGGAAAAAATAAAATCTTTTCTCACAAAATGATGAAAAAAAAAAAAAAAACAACAAAAACATGTTATAGTAAGGCCCACCCATGATTCATCAGAAGTGCCAGATGCAAACCAGTGCTGCAAATTTGCACTATCTAATTGAGTACGGATTTAGTGAAGCTTTAACCCCCCAAGTGAATTAATTATTGTCCGCCACATCATCGTGGGCAGCCTAAAAATCCCAAAATACCCCGATTCTATCTTATTTTATACTTGGTCCATCTTCTATATTGAAAATGAGATTTGAGTCCACTAAAACATACACTTAAACAAGAAGTAAAGTTTAAAGTACTAAAATCAAGGGTTGGAATGATATGATTGAAGTCATGTTTTCTCAAACGCAGAAACACACATAGTACCCTTCTAATTACCCTTATCTTAAATACTTTATCTTAAACAAGTAATTGAAGGGCAGTTCTCAGTTGGATGCCTTGGGACTTACCTGGGAAGGACAACCTTCCCATACCCCAAGCCCCCCTCATTTAGGTGGCCTGCAGATATGGTGTATCAAACAGGGGTTTGACTACAGCTTGTGGCACATATGTGCGAGTCATATGAATTAGAAAAACATTAGTGTAAAATCACGTGCAGAAATCCCACAAATCGCGGAAAAAATAAAATATTTTCTCACAAAAGGGGAAAAAAACAACAAAAACAACTTGTAATAAGGCCCACCCATGATCGATCGAAAGTGCCCGATGCAGACCTGCAAATTTGCACTATCTAATTGAATCTGGATCAGGCTTTTCCCCACGGTGACAGTGGGTCAAATCCCTCAAAGAGGATCCCGATTCTATTTAATTTTATAATTGGTCCATCTCCTATATTTGGATTGAGATTTGAGTCCACTAAAACATACACTTAAACAAGAAGTAAAGTTTAAAGCACTAAAATCAAGGGCTGGAACGATATGCTTGAAGTGATAATTTTCTCAAACCCAAATACGCACATTGTGTTGTGCCCTTCTAATTACCCATATTTTCTATATACACACCACACATGGCATCCTTCTAATTATTTTATCCTAAACATGTAATTGAGCGGCTTGGCTGCCTTGGAATTCACCTGGCCAGGCCAGCTTCCGTTACCCGAGGGCTCTTCGCCCGACCCATGGTCTTCTCTCACCCGATTAAAGGCTTACTTACCGTATCCCAGCACCCCTAAGATGGGGTAAAAAATAAAAATAAAAAGAGGACATGCATCAAAGTGGGAAATAAAAAATTGGGGTGCTTTTAAGCAGGACATATAAATAGAAAAAACTTAATTAGAAAAAAGAAAAGCAAATGTAGAGACACAAATCCTTTCATAGAAAATAATAAGAGAGAGAGAGGGGGGGCAACAAAATGAAGAGAAACTTTAAAACTCACTTTCAAATGTTGATCTTTATAGGACTACCTCCCGCAACTTGTTGAATGTTGGTGATTGAAGGTCTCTACAATAGCATCATCAACAATTAAAAGAGGAGGAGAAGAAAATGCAAAGATGAGCAACTTGAAAGTCAAAGCTTACAAAATGAAGAGAAAAATTGAAACTCACTTTCAAATGTTGATCTTTAAAGTACTATCTTCCATCAGCATCTTCCATAGCAGGATGAATGTTGGTGATTGAAGGTCTCTACAACAGTATCATCAACAATTAAAAGAGGAGGAAATGAAAATGCAAAGATAAACTCTTAGAGCAACTTGAAAGTCAAAGCTTACAACACGATGCTCCTTACATTTTCTCTGTGTGAGGAACACAAATGCAAAGAAAAATACAGAGACAGCGGAGAACAGAGAATGGGTTAATAATGGGTGTTGCGATTTGCACCCACCCTAGTGGCTACCCTATGTAATAGGGTTGGTGTAAACGTACAAGTCACAGCTAAAAACTAATATATAATGACGAAATCCAGAGGGAGATGGATTTTTGCTGAAGGGTGTTGCTATTTGCACCCACCCTATGAAGGGGGGGTGTACGGCCTATTGTTAAATGCTAAGGGTGTGGCTATCATTTTCAAGTGGCTTCTCATATAAGGTACTCATACAGGGTACTGGTCAGTTTCATGCAGATGATGTGATGTGAGCTAGACATTTCATCTTAGAGAAATCCGATGGATGGTGCTCATCACATGTATAATCAAATTTAACTTTTGTAGGGCCATGATTAATTGATCCAAATTGTTCAGGCCATATGAATCCCCCGTGCAGAAAGCTTTCCGAATTGATTTACTCTTTTGGATTGATTATAAACAGAAAAAAAAAAAAAAAAGCACTTTGCACATAATCAATTGAACAGTGATATGTATTTAATTAGTGGCACATGGGGTACCTAAATCACCATCTCAATTGTATTAGCTTAGGCGAAATGCCACTCTTATCAAAGTTGGGCCTACCAAGAGTCTAATCACATGTCAAACGCACGATTTTATTCATCCTATTTTTCATGTGCTAATCACATATTAACACATGATCAATTTGATAATGGTTCCACATATTATTAATTAGAGTGATCATGTGCTAATAGATATGGGCCTACTGTCATGTGTGAAGGCACTTGTTGCTATATACACACACTCTATCCTATGCCTATCTAACGTATTTAAGTGTTGTCTTATCATATAATCCATACCATATCTACATTAGTATACACTTTTCACCTAAATAATATTACAATACTGAATGGAGTCATCATTTGTCACCAATAGCTTTTCTTGATATGCTATCAAGACTTTGTATGGACTACAAAAGTGAAAAAATAATTCAACAAAAGGGAACTTTCAATCTTGCATCAATTTTGACTTTATCTTATCAAATAAGAAGTGTCATACTCATTTGATATCTCCACACAAGTGGGTTCTTCTCGTCGAATATATCGCTCTTGGTGAGGTAATACAGTGCAGATTTTATAAGACATATCCAACATATAAATAAAAGATTAGTCAAGATATTACTGATAGTGATTGCTAACCAAAAACTTTTCTAACCGTTAAGCTCATCAATCTCTTATTGCCTCTGTATAGATCTTGTTGTCAAGAGTCCGCAAGCACAAATAGATTGTCCATCGGAACTCATAAGATCCAAATATCACGTGACAAATTTCAAACATCAAATATCACTGCATCTGATTCAAAAAAATTCTGATAATTGGATATCAAATTTGTCAACTCTATGGGTAGTGTTCGTCACCACGATTCTGTAGAACCAAACTGCTTATTTATCGGATTCCGGATGAACGAGTTATGGACGGTCAAAGTTCATAGCTGACCGTTGACCGGCCCGCTTGCCGTCGGGAGAATAGCAGCCTGTGTTGTTTTGATGACGTCACGAAGATGTCATCCACCAAATGGTGATGCCACGTCATAGCTAAAGTGAGTGTAGCCATCCGTTCACACAATCACAACAAATAGTCACATCAGTCACATCAGTCAAGTCACATCAGTTAAGTACTAGCAATTGCAAGGGTAGTAGCGTGGGTGCAAATATGAGATAACGTGGGTGCATTTAAAAACGTCATTACAAGGGTAGCAGAGTGGGTGCAAATATGAGATAGGGTGGGTGCATTTAAAAACGTCCGTTAATAATTGAGGAAGAACGAAAGAAAGTTTATGCAGCGGAACATATAAAAAGGGCATCGACTATAAAGCCACTGGGCCTATAGCTTTTATTCTTGATGTGACAAAAAAAAAAAAAAAAATTGTCTGTGGACTGTGGGTAGTAATTGTCAGTTGGGGCCACTTCCAATTCCAAAGTGAAAACAAGATACCACCTATAGAAAATCATCCCGGCCATTGTATTTGGACACATCAGACCCTGATCATTTCATGTGGGAAATATCTAATCTGTTCACTTCCGAGAAAAAAAAAACAAAGAGAGATCAATCATCTCATGACATATTATTGGGGAGTATCAGATGTTGGTACAAGTCTTGCTGATGAAAGGCTAAAATATTACCTTGAACACACAGTGATCGGATGTGATATGAATTGTAAAAATATAGATAAAATTCAGAGAAGTTTTTTCTTTTTCTTTTTTTTTTCCTTCAACAGTGATCCGATCTGATATATATCTACAAAAGGCTTTTTGTTTTCCTTTCAAATAATCCGATATGGATTCGAAAAAAAATGCAGTTGTCATAGACGGCCTACAATAGTCAATGTCCCGGACTAAACGGATGGACAGTATTTTCCGTAGAAACTGATATTTTCCCTCAGTCACACATCAAAAAAACGAAGCTGTGGTCCCTATGGCATTGAAGCGACATTTCTGGTCTCGGACTAAAAAATTGCAGTTGTCATAGACGACCCACAATAGTCAAGGTCTTGTAAAACAGGTGTCGGCACGAATCACATGTGGATGATCTGCTGTCATGTGAAATATATATTATTAATGGGCCGCGGGCCACATTTCCATTAGGCCACTTATTTAACCCCATTATATGTGTAAATTAGCGAGACATCCTTGGTATTGGTCTTTTAAGGCATCCGGTCCAATGACTTTTTTTCTAAGACTTATAATCTATACAGCTGTACATAGTTTGATGAGAAGTCCCTATATACGCCAAGTCAGACATTTTCATGACTTATTTGCCCTTTTAGCTTTTTAGACATAAAAATTTGAATTTCAAAATTGTACATCTTTCATTCTCCTACTCTGTCTGAGGCTATGTAAAACCCTAAAGTCTTCTTCGATCGATTGGAGAGAAACTGGTTCGACTCGGTGCTTCTCGGTTTCGATTTGTGCAATAACTCTCCGGAGAAGATGAGAAGAGTTGTAGAGGAAATCTCTGATAGGCCACATAGACTCGTTGGAGTCGAATAAGAGAGAAGTAGTCTAAGTTCTTTATTTTGTAGAGTTCCAAGTACTGATCTCAAGGGTTGTAGAGTTCCATTGCATCTTCTTGTCTCGGTTTGCGTGATCAAAAGCACATGGCCTTTTCTCCCATGATCTTGACAAGTGGTAGATAGGGAAAGTGATAGGAGAGAAGTTGTCTTAATTTAAGCTAAGCTACAAGAGGAAGATAGAAAAGGGGAAGAGGACGGCTGAGTTTTTGCACGTGATCGGCTATGATGCCCAGCATCCCCTCAGTCCGTATGCCAGCAAATTTGTGTTGGTCCAAACTCAGATAAATTTGTTCGCAAATCAGAAAAGTTGTTCAGAACTCAAATAAATTTGTTTGAATTTTCTCATAAGTTAAGATAAATTTTCAGAAAACTCAGATAAATTTACTATTTTTCTGAGTTTGCTGTTAATTTATCTGTTCGGATAAATTTGTATTGGTCCAGACTTAGATAAATTTGTTCGCAACTCAGAAAAGTTGGTCAAAACTCAGATAAATTTATCTGAGTTTTGTCAGAGTTAAGATAAGCTTTCAGAAAACTCAGATAAATTTACTATTTTTCTAAGTTTGCTGTTAATTTATCTGCTCGGATAAATTTGTGTTGGTCCAAACCCAGATAAATTTGTTTGCAACTCAAAAAAGTTGTTCAAAACTCAGATAAATTTATCTAAGTTTTGCCAGAAGTTAAGATAAATTTTCAGAAAACTCAAATAAATTTATTGTTTTTCTGACTTTGCTGTTAATTTATCTGTTCGGATAAATTTGTATTGGTCCAGACTCAGATAAATTTGTTCGGAACTCAGAAAAGATTTTAAAAACTCACATAAATTTGTTCAGAACTCAAAAGGCCTCATGCATATAACCCCATTCACTTTCCTCTCTATAGTCGATGTGGGACTCCGGGGCGTCACAATCCACTCCCCTTAAGGCTATAGCCTGCCAGTCTCGGTAGCCTGCCAGCCCTCTTGGCCCGCCCACATTGAGACCCGCCACTTACACCAGACCACGGCAGGGGACCCGCACTTGAACTAGTCGAAAGTCGGCTCTGATACCATTTGTAACGCCCCACCCTTTTACCCATGCATGATATTGTCCGCTTTGGCCCACCGGCCTCACGGTTTTGCTTCTAATGAGCCTCAACCCATCAAAAGGCCTTATGCAAGGTAAGGGTGTAAGCTCTACATATAAACCCATTCACTTTCCTCTCTATAGTCGATGTGGGACTCCGGAGCGTCATAGTAAATCTTCTGCTTCGGACAAGCTAGTGCCCAGATTTGACACGTTACAGAAACTAGAGGAAGCATTCTTCGTTGGCTTCTGAGTCCAAAACTAAAATCTTGTCTTGTTTTGACAAGTGGAAGATTAAGATTAAAAGAAGAAAAAAAGATTGAAGTTCTGTTTCGATTTTCGAAAGTCCAGAACATCAAACTCGCCACCGCCGGAGTTTTGGTTGCGCCACACGGCGCCGGAATCGAAACGTCACTCAGGCTTACCGATATCATCTCCGTCGGTCGTTCTTCGCCAGCCAGAGACCACCGTGCCACGCCGCACGTCGCCAGAGATTGAGAAGAAGCAGCAACAAGGCACTGCATCCTAGATTTCGTTGTAGGACATAACAAGTTTCTTTTGCAGAAACGCAAGTGGGATACCGACCCAGTTGGGTCAGGCACCAGGCCAGATCTCAGCCGTCCGCGTAAACGAGAGGATTGCAAGGAAAAAATTTGAGCGGTCCACATATCTCCTAGGTGCCATGATGTCGAGCTTGGGTATCACATCCATGGCATGCACTACCGTTAATTACAGATTTTACCAGCAGATGGATGTCTTTTTATCTTAAATAAGAGAGGCAAACGAGCAAGATTTGAAATTTGAAAATTTAAAATTTTATAAACAATTAAAAGGGCAAATCAATCACAAAATATGTGATCGTGCGAATATAGGGACCTATGGCTACAAAATGTCCAGTTGCGTGGACCAGAACCCGCAAACAGAAATTGCATGGACCAGAGCCTCTACACATTCTATTTCAAGGACCTATCGCTAATTTACACTTTAAAGAAAGAGCAATTTGAACATTTTATATCTTCAAATTTGAAAGAATGACTTACGACACTATGAAAAGAAAGTGTGGATCTAAGGCCATAAAATCAAATGTTCCGGACCTCTGCCCAATTTCCCCTAAATATATTCATGTAATAGCAACCCTCCCTTCGATTATTGCAGTACATGTCAAGAGTCCGCAAGTTGATGTCCTGAGTCGGCAGGAATAGTAGTTTTGGGTTTTTTTCACCATTAGCTGTTAGTTTGTGTGGATGGTGGTCAAATTATGTATTTAAATGAAGGCTGGCACTGGGTTGACTCGTCTGGATAGTTTTGAGTCTGAGTCAGGTCTAGGCCCGGCATGGTAAAGGACATGTACCGGTTTAAAACTCTTATATATTTTTATACTATTCATATATATATATATATATTTATATATGGGGAGTGTTCATGTGCATCTATAAATAATTGGAGAACGATACAACATGATTACTACATACAAACCCTTTGTTGCTACAAAATGCTCTACACAATCCAACCATTCTCCGACCCATACGCAACAAGAAGGGCAAACCGCCCCTGGGTGAGGGTGATATTTTGGAGGTTCCCTACCGTGCTTCAATTTAAAGTTGGATCATTCATGGGCTCACCATAAAAAAAATTATTGAGTGTTTTACTTACTTGTTTTTTTTGTGTAAATACATGACACACTATTGAAGTAACATGATCCTTCTTATTTATCATTTTCTTCACAGACTTAAGTCAAAGTCAAAGGAAAAGGGAAAATTTTACATATTTGTATTTTCATTTGAAGTAAACTTATTCCAATTTATCGTGAAAAAGATTAGGATAATCTGATGGGGTTGATACATGTTTATTTTATATCTTTTTTTTTAGCTTAAAGGATGATTCCATTAAAAACAAAAAACAAAAAACAAAAAACAAAAAAAATAAAAAATAAAAAAATAACAAGCACCAAACAAAGCTGAGAACAACCATAAATAGGAAGAAATCAAGGCCACCCAACAATACAACAAACAACCGGCCGAATCTACCCAAAACAAAGCTCTTCTATACAAATTTCTATTCCTAATTTCTGAAGATGACTGTGAAAGATTAAATTAAATAGAGCCATATGCCATGATTGTGAAAGTTTAAATTAAATATTTGAGCCATGTGTCATAAAAGTGAGATTCGTTTTAAACGGCAAACACCAGATTATAATTTATATCAGTGCAATTGGGAAACTGAAAATAGTGCGGCCCACATGGCATCTACAATGATCTTATGATTTAAGGTCATGAAATGGATCTATGATCATCCACACCGGCCGTGTTTCCCTAGTATATATGTGATGACCATATTCTCAAGGGTTCAGATTCGCTAGCCGTCCAAAGGATTTCGACTCAGCCTAACATTGTTGTCCGAGAAAAAAAAAAATATATATATATATATATATATATATATATATATATATCTCATATGGCATTGTGGGCCATTAGACTTTAGGATTAACTGCCTGGTATCAATGCAAAAGCCATTGATTGAATGGCCATGATAATTTTACTCTTGTGTCTTCTGAAATGTAGGGCACTGTTGGAGCAAGTACCGTTTGATGGATGTTCTGATCAATGAATGAAGCTGCCTACCACATATTATGAAGCGTTGGCCCAGGCACAACCTTCTAAGAGGTAAAATAAGTTCAGGAATGTGCAATATAATTTTGGTATCCATGGACCAATGTCTTTCTCAAGACCCAAATAGATCTAAATGGCTTTGGTTGACTGACAACATGTAATATAAATGGGCCTAATCTGCTACAAATGGGGTACTCTAGGTATGACTTTCGTGATCCATGTCTTGATCAGAAACATATACTGGGCCCTCTAACTAAAAGGACTGGGCTCAGACAAGCTTGCAGTCCACGTTCTAGTAAAACATAGGATTTAATGTTGGATCAAATTTTAGTCTAATCGGATTTGGGCCTACCTTCAAATTGATGATACATGAAACCTTTAATTCACTCCCTCTTCTTCATCTTCTTCTAATTTTCTATCACATATTTAACACGTGATAGAGGTGGAGCCCATTTGGGATTTTTAGAGGTGAAGCCCATTTAGGATTCTAAAAATACAGTTTTGTGGATGGCAGCAGAATTTTCAGAAATTCATTATATTTCATCAAAGTGAACAATAAAATTTATATAAGACACGATAAAAGAATAAGCACAAGTGCTTGACTAAAGCCACCAGAAGTATTATCTTCTTCATTCCCCAAATGGCCAAATGACATTGCCTTGGGTACTCATATGCGTAATGTAAGGTTAGCATGTACCAAGCCACAAGCTTAAGCTGATACATGGAAGGCCCAAATAGGTATATGAAGGCCTGTGAGATCCATTGCTTGGATAATGTGAGATATGAGACTTTCCCAACACTCCTCCTCACGTGCGGGCCCAACAGATTTTATGGATCAAACTGCCGCATGGGATACACAAGAACAACATAAACCGGCTTTGATACCATGTAATTTTTTAGCTGCCCAAGTTGGGATGTTTTTCTCGAATGATTGCTAGAATCTTTAAATTGGTAAAGGAAGCGGCTCCAGCCACATAGATGTAATTTCTTTGGGATTTTTTAGAAGCATGGGCATCCCGGGTATAAGGGTCTGGGCCTGAAGGCCCCACCCATATCAAGAAGAAGCTTAAAGATTTTAAGAATAACCCCATCAAATTTTGCAAATTTATATATATATATATATATATTTTTTTTTTTTTACGTTTGCCCATTCCCAATATTTCTTTTACATAAAACCCCACATGGTCAATTTCCTGGGTCCGGCCCTGCTAAGCCACAGCTCTTTCAAGTAATTGAAGAGCTGACGTGGGATGATTCAATTCTTTGACGGGCATTTCACTCATAATGACCTGGAAAATGATGAATTAAAATCAAAGATAGTGGAGCTATGAGGACACCCTCATTATCAATTCCTCCAAATGGTTTATGGTTTCAAATCCCAAATAAAGTTATCTAAAATGTCACAGGTTTTTTAATCGACCAGCTTTGATCCCAGCAGGCCCTTTCACTCTTAATTCCCCGTGATTTAGCACCAACCCCAATTTTACGGTCATCATCCCTTTATCAACTGTAGGATTCAATGTCAAAAAATAATCTATAGTTAAAAGACCACTAAATCAAGGCTAGGATGATTCGAAGGGCCTGATTTTCTTGCTGACCCTCATCAAGGAGACCTTTCAAAGTACCCCACCCCCACTGATAAATAAATATCAAAGTGGCCGGACTGCAAATGAGAAGTATGTGGTGTAGAACATTGTCCTTCTTCTGGATACCTACGTCAAAGTTATAACTTCACAAACAAATACAAGCCCCTATAGTTTCTGATTTTAATCCAACAACTCTAATCCAGAGCAAGTACCTAAACGCACCACAAAATTACATATCCCTTTACAGAATGACGGAATGCCAATGTCATGGATAGCAGCTGAGGACAATACATATTGTTATTACTCTATTATTTTCCTACTGTACGGGGTTTTTCCTGTCATAGGCCTGTGCAGGGCATTTTCTAATTGTGCGCTGGGTGTTTAGATTTTACGGGCCCATTTCATCCCAGGGCCCACTATATTGTGATCAGATCATTGAATAAGAGGACCCCAGGGACTTGTAGGCTTTACTTCATAGAATGAGGACCCAATAGCATTAGGCATTCATCTAGAGCCCACAAAATGGATGTTCAATAATAGAGGGTTAAGATGATTTAAGGCACACCTAGCTTTATCAGAAACTCTGCCATATAATCAAGCGTTGAACCCTGCACAGCCCTTTTTATAAGAGTGAAAACAAGCTCAGGAACGTACAAATCTTCCCACAAATTTGGTATCCATGGACCAACGTCTATCCCAAGCCCACCCATCTAGATCGAAATGGCTTCCCCTGGCTCTCAGCATGTAAGTCGAGAAATGGGCTTAATATGCTGCAAAGGTGGAGGCCTAGTTTGACTTCCAGTTAATGTTGGACCAAATCACAGCCTAAGTAAATTTGGGCTTACCTTCAAATTGATGATGCGTAAATTAAACCTTTGATTCTCTCCCTCTCCTTTTTTATATATTTATGTTTTCAATCACATATGTGACACGTGATCAATCAGATTTACAAAGAATGGTATGGGCATTGAGCAGTGGATACGAGCCGAGTTTTCCCAAGTTGGATTAGATTACATCAAAATAAACACAAATAATGTAAGACAATCTTATGAAACTGCAAATATTTATTACATTGAGAAAGAATAAACACCACCACATTAGTCATGAGTTTACAATAGAATAAGAACAAGTGCTCGTAAGAAATACACAGAAAAGATGAGTTCTTCTTGATATTCATTTTTCATTAACTTTTACGCTTGATTAATGCCCACCAGGGGTGTTATCATCTTCTTTCCTCCAAATTGCATTGTATTGAGTCACGTCAAGAGGAAATGACTTGAGGCTTGGGCAGCGAGTAACCTTCACCATTCTTAAAGACGGCATTGCTCTGAGAAACATTATCCACTCCTCCTCTAGTTTGAAAATTTTCATCAAAGATAATCCCTCAATTTTCCATTTCCCTTCCCAAAACACGGGGCTCATCTGCCTAAGACCACTTCGATAACGTCCATGGAAGCCTAGAAACTTTAAATTGGGAAGAGAGGTCGGGTTCAACCAGACAGGTGTACTTTCTCCAGGATAATCCGTAAGCGTCAACTCTTCTAAACATTGAAGAGGCGAAAGCAGATGATTCAATTTGCTGACAGAGGCATTGCCCTCAGGGTCAAAAAAAGGAAAAAAAGAAATTTCCACACGAAGTAGATGTTTAAGCTCTGACAGTACATTCAATATCAGTTCTTGCAAATAGTTTTGGTTCTCTATCTGCACACCAAGTACTGTAAGCTGTCCAAGGTTTTTCAACTGACCAATACGAGAAGCAATTTTCTGACTGGTATTTGTATATGGTAGCCACTCTAATCGCTCCAACTTTGAAAGCCTCCCAATTTTCTCTGGCATGCAGGTCAAAGATGGACATCCAATAATTCGAAAGACAGTGAGTTTATCCAGCTTTGTGATTGTTGAGGGAAGCATTCTCAAAGTTTCAAAATTGACTAGTGTCAGAAATTGAAGTTGATGAAGATTTCCAATTGAATCCGGGAGCTGTTCAACTACACAATTTTCCAAGCTTAGAGAAACTAGGTTCAACAGTGACGTTATTCCATAAAGCCAGTCCTTCATGATGATTTGTTCTCGATTCTTCAAACGGAACCGAGCAATTAACACTCTCAACCGCTTTAACTTGCGTAGTTCCAAGTTTTTATTTAAAATCACCTCTTTCTCTATGCCCAACCCCCATAGTGTTCGCAACTTGTTCTTGGTTTTAGAATTCTTCGACCTGGTACTTTCAACATTCTTGATTACCCCATTATCAAATATGCCCATGCGACGAGACTCGGCACCCAATTCTTGCGTACCCCTTTCATCCAAACTTGTAAAGCTCACATCTCTTGCAATTTTGATAGCCATATCCCGCACTAAATCATGAATCTTGAGAAACTCAATATTTCTCTCAAACACATCGTGTTCACCTATTAACAAACACCGATTACATAACTCCAGTACATATTCTTTTCCAGTTTCAAAAGCGGTTCTTCCATTCGTTTCTGAAACAAAACCCTCACCAATCCACCAGCAAACAATATCATCAACTTGTATCACATCGTCTTCTGGTAACATGGAAAAGCATAAAAAACAAGGTTTTAAGTAGGTGGGAAGCTCCTCGTAGCTCAGCTCTAAACTTGACATGGCCAGCTCACCTGTCTTCTCCTCTGCAAACGCCTCTTTTAGATGCTCTAATATTCTCCTCCATTCACTGACTGAATCACCTTTTCCAAGCATCATTCCGCCTACGACCCTGATCGCCAAAGGGAGCCCTTTGCATCTTGCAACAATCTCTTTGCCTAAGCCTGCTACATCAGAATTGGGATACTTACCGCCATTCCATGCAAATGCTATTTTAGAAAATAAGGACCAACTGTCATCATCTGAAAGAATCTTGGGACGATGTATGTGCTTCTCAATAGCTCCCATTGTTCTAGCCACCTTTTCATTTCTTGTTGTAACAATGACACAATATCCGAGATTTCTAGGTAAAGCAGATTTCAAACTATCCCACCAAGACCTTTCATTTCCCCAAACGTCATCCAAAACCACCAGGTACTTTTCATCTCCTAACACCTCCTTAAGTTTTACCAATAACTCTTCAACTTCTTTCTTTCTCAAAGATTTTTCATCTACATTCATTTTAATTAACATCCTCTTGAGTAAGTCTTCCAATTCACAATTTTGAGAAACAGTAACAGAAATCATGTGTTTAAAAGAGTTTTTTATCCTAATTCTATTGCATATTTTCCAAGCAAGTGTGGTTTTGCCTATTCCTCCCATACCAACTATTCCAATTATAGTTGAGGGCTCCTGTGATTCTAAGATCCACTTTTCAACCTTTGAAGCATCATCTTCTAATCCCACTATGTCCGCCTCTTCCAATAAAATGGGATAGCGCAACAAAGTTGTGCTTTCTTTTTCTCTGCTTGTAATGGTACTAGGGGCTGTAGACAAGTAGGATTTCATTCTTTCCTGAACTGCTTCAATCCTTTGAATTATTTTCTTTAAGCGTCTTGAGATCTTGATCCGAAATTTTAAAAGTCGGGGAGAGCAGCAACTCACAATGTTAAACAAATACCAATCACGTTGCTTCATAAATTCAATATAGCAATCTGCTATGACATCCTCGGCATCATACACCAACTCTCTCAGGTCTCTTGTTACCAACTTGAGAATCTCCTTTCCTTCCTTTCTTCTCATTCTATCGGCTTCTTTGATGTAGCTTTGCATGTAGCCCAACTCATCTTTCAGTTTATCAAACTGGCTATCAAATTCAAGTAGTTGTTGTCCTTCACGTACAAGGAATGCTAATAACTTATCCAAGAGAACGCCGACAACTGCATCCACCATTGTCCTGTGCATAACTTAAAGCATTATAAATGTTTTAATTTAATCTAATCCTTTTCCTTTTCAATTTGGCTCATTTGAGAAAATCGTATATTCCAAGATAATGCCGACTAAAAGTTGAACCACACACTAGACAATTTTGATAATGCAATTTAGTAAATAGCAACAACTATATATCTTCGGTCAGTGAAAGGGTGGAGATTCGTTTACTGTAATTAGATAAGATCATCCGTATTAGCCTAAGTTTATTATTAAAACTTTTGAATAAAAAAAAGCTTTGAAACATAACTCTCATACCGATTGCCGTTTAGGGGTGGTTTGTCTACATATGTAAATGACTCCCATATGAAATGTTTTCATATGCTGTTGAGGCATATGTGAAACAGTTTCAATTGTTTCTCTTTTTCACACATCTTCGTCTGTGAATCAGAGTGGATCCAACGGTTCAACATTTGTTCACGAAAGCTTCACCATTTCCACATTTTTCACAAGTATCTTAAAATATATGATGAATAAAAGCATTACACTTGATCTCATAGAAAAAAAAATAGGCATTCTAAAGAGTTTGAACAGTTCGGATCGTAAAAGTGAAGTCCACAAAATTCAAAATCACAAAATTTCGATTTTGGGTTTTCTTTTAAATATATAATATCTATGGAATTAAGACACAAAACTCGGTCCCACGGCCATTTTTATCATTTTAAAGTGTTTTAATGGTATAGATCTTGATTGTAGGGCTCATATATTTTGAGAATAGCAAAAAACCAGATTGGTTCCATGGATGTGAAAATGGTGTATAAAAATAATAAATAATCCAACGGTTGTATATTTTTTGCACATATCTCATAATCTTTGATGAATTAAGATGTGAGATTTTATCCCATAGCTATAATTTCCCTTTTAAAGAGTTTAAATGGTCTGGTTCATGAAAATGGGGCCCACATATTCCCAAAACGTCCATTTTTCTGCTTGGGGTTTATTCATTTATTATTATTATATTTTGCCAATATCTCAAAACTTAAGACAAATCAATGGTTGAAAATTGGTCCCTTGGCCGTAATTATCTTTTGAACGCTTTGGACATTCAAATTAGACTTTTGGGGCGCACAGAAGTGTAAAAGTTGAAAAAAAAACATGATAGATGATGAGGACTCCCAATCATTGTAGCTTCGCCCGGTGGCAGTAGCATGTGAAATGGTTTCACATCTCCTAAGCTGTGAAAACTATGGGCTCAAAATTAGCCCATTTTCACATGGTTTTACCCCCAATTTTCAAGCTTGATGTGTAAATCATCTCAGACAAACATAAACATGCATATCCGTTAGGCAAATGCACCATTTACATTTACATATGTAAAAGACTGCAAACAAGCAACAAAGTCGGGCATCATATTTTTCAAAATAAGAGTGAAATATCACTATAGTTAATTTGAAAGATTTATAAGAAAAAAGTGTTTGGTTTTGATAATAGTTGCAAAGAAATTTTTTTCTTTTTTTTTTTTTTTTTTTTTTTTTTTTTTTTTTGAGGCGGAAAGAAACATAATTGGGCAAGGATTAAGGATTATGCTAAATTCTACGATATTCCTTTTCTTCTATTCAAATTAAAATCGGGTTTTTATCTAACTGAAATATAGAAACCTTACTTTCATGTTCAATATATATTTTTGGTCATATCTTGTTTTAGCCGACCATAGACTAATGGCTAAGATTCAAATGATGATGCCAACGACTACGGCATAATTGTCCATGTGTACAATGGTTGTTCTATAAGCCCTCGGTGTTGGACATAATGTGTGGCCCACATGACCACATCCAAACCATGGTTATTAATGGGCTCCATCTTATTTTGGCTTTCCCAAAACTGAAGTGGAGTTATAGGAGAGTTTCCAATTATTAAGGATTTTATAATTGGCCAATAAAAGAGGATTATCAAAATGTATGTAAATTTCAAATTTCACCTACACTTCTTTTGGGGTGTTATGGTGCACGCCACTTAGTGCGGCCCACCTGATGGTCCAACCCTATTAGTGATTGATCCCATTTTCCTACTGCCATCAGAATGGACTCCACCTTTCTATCAACGAACCATTTTTAAGTGGTAAAATCTCGTGGGCCATTGATCAAATGGTTAAGATGATCACAGGGACCCCATATCTTGTACACAAGTAGGATCCAAGAAATTATTTGATACACTCGGCCATATCCTCGGGTGGGGCTTCAAATGAGCCCAAGAAGAAGATGTGCAATGGGAGTTCCCATGCACACCGCATATATGGGATGGACCCTAGATCTTGAAATCCACCTCGGGGGTGAGCCCCACACCAGTAGCCTATATGCGCATAGGCAATGGTGTTCGTGTGCGCGTCTTGCAATGGACCGGCTTTCTTCAATTGCTTTCCTAATTTCTCAGTCGCTTTGACAGACCTTCGTGCACATGAAGCCGTTTCCCTAGGAGTTCAAACTCAAGGATTTGATATGAAGCCTAATTCTCAAAATATTGTTCTATTTAACGAGTATATTCAACTTCTATCAGGTTGGGCATTTATGGATAAAAGGCAACAAAGGCTTGGGTATATAAAAATTTTAATTTTTTTAAATAGAATAGAATGCAATTGGTTTTTGTTTTCTCAATGAATTGACACTTTGCAATATGATTTCTGCTTTGTTACTACTGCTTCTGATTTGTTAGTAGGGATGTTGTTGATTAAATCTTCTTCTTTTTTTAAATAATTTCAGCTATGTCCATTTGTTTCGGTCTTTTCACCTTGTCTCCCTGACCTTCTTTCTGTCTGATTCAGGTATGGGTAGTCCTTGGAATTTATGTCTGGAATTGGAATTTTGGGAGCAAGGAGATTCAAAGTTTGGCAAATAAACCTTTTTCCAATTGGAAATTTGAGCGGCAATGGTAACAAGATAAATATAATAATTTTACAGAGTCTTTTGGTTTTATTTGTGTTGATAAATAAAATTACTTTTTGTCTGCCTAATATTCCCACCTACTACCCAAAAAAGTTCTCATATAATAGTTCTCACTTGAATATTTCCACATCTTAGCCGCAACTTAAAGTGGACCTCATGAGCGTGAATACATGTTATGCTGATGCAATCTACTCGTGGGTGAAAGTCTTCCTCATATTGCACAACCCTAAATAAATTGATAATGGACTCAATAAGAATCATGGCAGAATGATGATAAGACTTTTGATTGATAACTAACTTGTAGTGTCACAAAAATGATCTTAAGGGAGACAGTGACACAAAAATCTTGTAAAAAAAATTAATCTGAACCACATGCATACTAAGTATCAAGAGATAAAAATAAGGCTTTTTTGTATATATATACCCCCTTAAAGTTTGTAGGACTTGTAAATGGGCCCTCAAGTTTTAGTATTTGGATATAGGCCCTTGCATTTTTATTTTAATACCTTCCATGTCCCTAAAATCAATAGTCTTCCAACCACCATAAGTTTTTAGTACGAAATTACACTTTTATCCATCTTTTTTATCCTTATATGCATAATTTCAAAAGCTTGGACTCAATTTTTTTTATAAAGCATGTAACATTAACAATTACACTTAAGTGGGATAAGACAACCCTACATATATTCATTTTTTTTATCAATACAGGGCTCATTTCATGAAATCCATATCGATTATGACGACAATCAACACCCGTACTTATTATCGGTTATAATTTATCCAATCCATACATGACCCACCATTGGATTAATGAAAGTTTTAAAATACATGATTCTGCTTCATGTGTAAGGGTGGTGTAAAAGAAATATTGGGGGAATGGGCAAATGTAAAAAAAAATAATAATAATAATAATTAATTTTTAGAATTTGTGAGGGGGGTGGTCAGTAGTGTTTGGCTCTATGTGAAAAAAAATATTGGGGAAAATGGGCAAAGGTTGAAAATATATATTAATTTTTGGAATTTGAGTGGGGAGGGGGAGATTTTAAACTTTTCTGAGACATGGGTGGGGGCTTCAGTCCCCAAGCCCTTGTACCTAGGTCCAATTCTGGTCATGTGGAAGAAAGAGTTATTAAGAGAAATAATTGGGACTTGAGATAAAATAATAGTATTTTCATAGATAATAATATACTCATTTTGTTTAATGGATGTAAAGGCAGAGCTGTCATTTATGTAAAAATCTAAGACAAATCTCATTGTGGCTGCCCATTCTTGTAAGAAATATTGATTTTAGGGATATGAAAGGTATTAAAAAGAAATTGTAGTGGCCTAGTTATAAATATAAATACTCAAGGGCCTATTTACAAATCCTATAAACATTAGCATGGTATATACAAAAAATGCTCTAAAAATAATAAAAAGAAAAGCAAGTTTTAGAAGTTACCTTAATTTAAAGGATCCCGATCAAGAGATAAAATGAGTAGCTCGAACGGCCCTCTAAGGATGCTTCACCCCTGCACAAAGAAGACCACATGATTAAACTTTCACACTTTATTTTCTTTTTGAACTGGAGTTTTCTCCAAATTTCGTTCATAACATCTAATTGTTTACTTTTTATTTTGTGCTAGCAAAAATAACAATAACTACTGACTAGTATCACTACTTTTAGGGCAGAAGTATAATGCAGCAACAGGCTGCAGGACCATTGTTAAATACATGGGTGGGGCCTATCTTTCAAAAATCCAAACCGGTTGCTTAGACAGACCCATTGTAGTGATCAATATATAGATTGTTACTCAAATCGGCTTGATTGACCCTTATCTATATGAAATAGATCTGTATAAATCAGATCTGTTTCAAATGGCACTGTT
Organism: Camphora micrantha; assembly: GCA_003546025.1. NCBI lineage: Eukaryota > Viridiplantae > Streptophyta > Magnoliopsida > Laurales > Lauraceae > Camphora > Camphora micrantha. Next base: position 49,239,679 of record QPKB01000005.1, on the reverse strand, counting down.
TGAAATAGATGGTGTAGAATTATGTTGTTTGGTAACACTTTTAAACCGATTAAAACATATTTTTTTAAATCAATGGTTGCATATTTTTTTATAAATTTATTGATATACACAGTAAATTAGTGGCTAGTACTTGACCACATGGCTATTTGTAGTATTCATAAGAGGATCAATCGCTTAGATCTTCATAAAGCGGCCCACAAAGTCCAAAAATTAACTTCAATTGTTCACTTTTGTTTTGCAAAAATATCTCAAGATTGGTGAGTGATCAACGGTTAATATTTGATATGATGGCTGCTCTTAGTCATCCTAAGAACTTGTATGATTCAGATTATAGTTTAGGGCTCCACCATTGGAAAAGAACAAGAAAAATCGGTCTGTGTGATACAAATCCAAAACCCAATTAAGTAATGGTTGGTGCATCAACGGTCCAGAGTCTTTCTTCGATTTTTTGAGATCTGACACTACAAATTGACCTCATAGCGGTGTTTATCTCTCCAAAGAGGATTAATGGTTCTGATCTTTTGTTTTGGGGCCCACAAATGTAAAAAATGTGGATCAAACTATACAGGTTTTTTAAAAATATCTAAGATTATATAATGTGTAGCCGTGATTGACCCTATGAATCTACTCAATGGATTAGATCTTAAAATAGGGGCCCATAAATAAGAAGAAAAAGAAACAAACGGACTGCCCTGGATTACCATGTGTTTCGCTGTTTGGGCGCTGGGATCCGTGTAGCCAAATATCATTGGCCACCTCTTCCCCTAGTGCTTGTTACTAAACCATCATCCAAGGCTGAAATTTGATTTTCTAATTATTTTTATTCTTATTTAAAAGATAGGCGGAACAAATCCTAATTCTTGGGCTAGTTATAAGTGAATAACCTCAGCCGCATTCTCAACTTAAAAGGACCCTGCCCACTTGAGCCAGCAGCCCAGGACTGTTCAAGCCCTTTTATTAGACAATTATCACAGTCAACAGTCTATTTTGACTGCTCACCATTCAAGACTCACTCCTGAAATGACATTTTCTTTTGTGCAACCTTACTTTTGAAAGTGGCCACGCCACACACCAGACAATATAGAATATGCCTTGTATTGGACTGACACATTAAATTATCAATTAAAGAAATAATAATTCATTGTCCCATTAGTGATATTAAATTTCAATGGCTATAGTTTAGGGACGATTACCATAAGGACGGTATTAAAGCTGACAATTGCCTCAGAACAGTCGAAAAATATATATTTACCGCAGAGCTGTTCGATCCGTAGGATATCGCAGGCTGCGATATCTTAGGGATGCAGGAAATTGCAGGTTGCGATATCCTAGGGATGTAGGATATTCCACAATCAGCAGCAGGAAGACTTAAATAGTCCGTTTTTTTCTTTTTTTGCTTGACTATGAGACCACCAAACCACCATCTAAACCGTTAGATAGTTGTATGAGTGTAAGGACTAATATTGCTCCAAATTCGAACCATTGATATATCATGGTTATCGAGAAATTTGCAAGAAAATCACATTATTTTTGCAAATTATAAGAACAAATTATAAGCCACGTATTTTTTTTCAATTTTCTTAATAATCGTGATAGATCGATGATTCAAATTTAGTGCGATATTAGTTCTTACATTCATACAGTTATCCAACGGTTTGGATGGAAGTTTGGTGGTCCCACAACCAATGAAAAAAAATAAATATACAGACTGTTGAAGTTATTATGGGATATCCTATATCCATAAAAAAATGATTTCAATCTTTTGAAATTGAAGTCCATAATAATCACCTTAGCAAAGTTCACCGAGACAATATATAAATAAATAGAAAGGAATTGGTTTATAAATAAATGAAAAATGATTGGCCGATACCAGTACCTTTCAGCACAACTCCTATGCATATGGATTTGAAGCATGGTAGTCAATTCCGTTTTGTTTGGCTAAAATGGTTGGAGTTTTTCATTCCGGTCCTTCGGCCAAAGCGGAATGGGGGTAAAAAAAAATCGGTTTGGATTCCGGTCCATTCTAGTTGTCCATTTTGGACTATTTCAGTCCATTTCGGTTTGTAGCACAATTTTTATTATTTTTTAATCTCAATATCCATAGCAAGAAACATATATGATTTATATTTTATTTATATTTTTCTATTTTTTACATATATGTATATATATATATTTAATTTTTTATTATTTCAAAAATCTAAATTCGATGAACTCTAGATAAAGGCGTTGATAAACTTTTTTTATTGGAGACTTTTTTTTTTTAATAACTATGTTTTTATGGTTCTGATTTGGATGGCTCTATCAGAGAAACAATAAAAATACGAAAACAAGACCCGGGATGGGATGCAATTAATGACGAACTCTACATAAAGATCCCGGTCACTTCCAAATTAAAATCCCTCGTCTTATGGGGAAGTGGATCCTCTCAGGCCAGGAGCCGCTAAAAATCCCTGAAGCTCCTCCATAGGGCCTCTGGTTTTAAAAATCTAATATAAACTGGTAAACAGAAGTTACCCGTATAGCATGGAGCATGATAAAATTAATCTCTATTAAAAGATAAGCCCATCATCAACTTGATCACATATGAAATGAAATTTGAATAAATAAAAATTTGTATTTTATACATGACTGATGTGATAGTGGGCCAAGGCCAACTAATACGGTAAAAAGAAGAGTATTTGTTCTGGTAAGGGGTTTAGATTTTCAACAAGACAAGGCACCACTTAAGAGCCTTCTGCTTTTCTTTTCTTTCTTCTATTTTATTTCCTTTCTCCTGGTATAAGCTTTCTATAAAGACTTCTAGGTTGGTATATCATGAGTTTAGGTGGCCTGCAGACATGGTGTGTCAAACTGGATTTTGACTACAGCTTGTGCCATATGTGCAAGTCATATGAATTAGAAAAACATTAGTGTAAAATCACGTGCAGGACTCCCACTGCAAAAACAGCATCATCAAAGACGGAAAAGATAAAATATTTTATCACAAAAGAGAAAAAAAAAAAAAAAAAAAAAACAACAAAAACATCTTATAGTAAGGCCCACCCATGATCCATCAACTTGAAAGTCAGAGCTTACAAAATGAAGAGAAAAATTGAAACTCACTTTCAAATGTTGATCTTTAAAGGACTATCTCAGTACCTTCCATAGCAGGATGAATGTTGGTGATTGAAGGTCTCTACAACAGTATCATCAACAGTTAAAAGAGGAGGAAATGAAAATGCAAAGATAAACTCTTAGAGCAACTTGAAAGTCAAAGCTTACAACACGATGCTCCTTACATTTTCTGTCATGGAGAACTGTGTGAGGAACACAAATGCAAAGAAAAATACAGAGATAGCGGAGAACAGAGAATGGGGTAATAATTGAGGAAGAACGGAAGAAAACTTATCAACAAAAAATCCAGCCACAAGGCCTAAAACTTATTTTCTTGATGTGACCAAAAAAAAAAAGTTGTCTGTGGGTAGTAATGTTGATTTGAATGGAATATCAGTTGGGGCCACTTCCAAAGTATGAACAAGACACCACCGATAAAAAATCATCCCAGCCATTGTATTGGGACATATCAGGTCTTAATCATTTCATGTGGGAAATATCTAATCCGATCGCTTCCGAGAAAATCCAAAGACACCAATCATCTCAGGACATATTATTGGGGAGTGTCAGATAATACTGACTATTTTATTGGGAAATATCAGTGTGGATAACTTCTAAGATGAAAAAGATAATAGGATTTAATTCTAGCTAGAAATGGTGCTTCAGTGTCAGATGTAGAAAAAAAAAAAAAAAAAGGGTTTTTGTGGGTAATCCTGGCCATTTGATTGGAATATCAGATCAGATAACGTTTAGAGAAGAAACTAAAAAATTTCTCTAGATATTCCTGACCACACTTTGATTGTCATATCAGGGCAAATGATCTCTTGAGATAATCCTATTCATTTGATTGGAACATCTTATCCATTCATTATTATTATTATTATTATTATTATTATTACTCTAGGATCGGTGTTTGTGGATGCCCTGCCTATCGAAAATCTTAAATGAAACATAAACATTGGAAAAGTCTCTTTTCATGTTTGGCAAGAAGATTCACATTTGAAAATTATAAATTTTGGAGGATTTCAACAATGTTATATATGACAAAATCTCAAAAGTTATCCATTTTTAAAAAATCCTTTTTAGCCCCATATGTTTTGACGCCCCCCCCTCCCCAACAACAAAAACAAAAAAAAAAAAGCCCAAATTAATTCACAGAAGCCCAAAATTGACTTTCAACCAACTTTTCCTTATCATTGGATAGAAATCTTAAGAAAATGATGCCATTTAAAACCATTAAAATTAAGGGCCATAATCAAGGGGGTAGGAGGATCTATTGGAGTTGAAATTTTACACATAGGTAGGTCTCATCTAGATATTTTCATCTAATGGCATTTATCGTGCACAATAGTGAGCCCCATTGGGAGAACTCCTCGGGCGTTTACTAGCGCTCCTCATTTCTCTTTGATTTTTTATTTTAATTTTGCTCTTTTTGTTCCTTTTATTATGAGCTGCTCTATTAAAGCTAATCCAAGATTGTATAGATCGCTCTTTTTAGAAAACCCTAATAGGAAAAAACAAACGGGATTCTATTGTATCAATAGTACAAATTGTAGAAATTCCTAACATCCTTAATTTAGAAAAATCTTATCTAATGTGCTTAATTTAAAACTTTTCCAACATATTTTCAAAAGTAATCTTAAAGAGACACCCCATGTATTATTTACATAACCTATTTCTAAAATTTATATTAAAAATATAAAAATTTATTTGCCAAAAAACTTCAATGGATCCACACAGCTAATGAATAAAAGTTAGTGCTAATAGGAATTGACTCAACTTTGAAGTTAATTTTCCAAAACCATTCAATTGCATTTAGTTTGAAACTAGAAAGAAAAAAAAAAGGAAAAAGAGAAGAAAAGAAAATGAGATTCAGTGTGACTATAAGTGACCACTACGGAGACAGGTTGTGTTTGTGGGCATGAGTCCATGTCCCATAGAAAGGTTGGATCAAGATTTATTACTTTGTACTAAAAGAAAAATTGTGAGTCCCAGCCTTCTAATCTTTTCTTAACAACGAATCTAGAATAAATTTTCTTAGAATAGAAAAAGACTTACCTCCAATTTTTGTAATTGGCATTATTATCTGCCTTATTGAGTCTCACCTTCTAGTCTTTTTTTAACAACGAGTCTAGAATCAATTTTCTTAAAATAGAAAATACTTACTACCAGTTTTGTACTTGACATTATTATTTGAGATAATTAGCGAAAGATTCCTAGAATTGAATCTATCCAGCCTCCAGTCCAAGCAAATTCTTTTTAAGGGCTCCAGTCTAAGCAGCTAGACTGTTTGTAGCCAGAGGTCCTGGATACATTTTACATGACTAATTTGCCCTCTTTCAACTGTTTAGGCATCTAATTTTGAATTTTAAATCTTAAATCTTTCATTCTCCCACTCATTACTTTAAACCGGACATGGACATTGACGGATTGGATCTCAACAGTTGAGATCGATCTCTGAAGAAGAAAACCCCTGCAACGAAGAAGAAGAAGAAGAAAAAGAAAAAGATTGCAATGAAGAAGAAGAACCTTGCAAAGAAGATGAAAAAGAAGAAGAAGAAGAAGAAGACCCCTGCAAAGAAGAAAAAAAAGAAGAAGAAGAGCCCTACAAAGAAGAAGAAGAAGAAGAAAACCCCCTGCGAAGAAGAAGAAGAAAACCCTTGCAAAGAAGAAGAAGACCCCTACAACGAAGAAGAAGAAGAAGACTTGCAAAACACGAAACGAAGAAGAAGACGATCTTCTGCCCCATCGCCGGATTTCTTGCAAAGAAGAAGAAGAAGAAGAAAACCCCTGCAAAAATTTTAGCTTTTTTAAATAATATAGAATGCAATGTATTTTTGTTTTCTCAATGAATTAACACTTTGCAATATGATTTCTGCTTTGTTACTATTGCCTCTGATTTGTTAGTAGGGATGTTGTTGATTAAATCTTTTTTTTTTTTTTTAATAATTTCAGCTATTTCCATTTGTTTCAGTCTTTTCACCTCATCTCCCTAGCTTTTGTTCCGTCTGATTCAGGTATGGGTGGTCCTTAATTGGAATTTATGTCTGGAATGGAATTTTGGGAGCAAGGAGATTCAAAGTTTGGCGAATAACCCTTTTCCCATTTGGAAATTTGATCGGCAATGGTAACAAGATAAATAAAATAATTTTACAGAGTCTTTTGGTTTCATTTGTGTTTCTAAGTAAAATTACTTTTTGTCTGCCTAATATTCCACATCTTAGCATATATAGCACTATTCGGGCTAATAACCAGCAAATCTAAGTGAATAAGATAACACTTCCAAAATATTTTTTTCAAAGATTTCATAATTTTCATCGCACACTGTGAAGATTTCATCATTGTCCATTGTTGTTTCTACTATAGCATTCTACAGTATATTTGCAATTTATGTTATAATATATTTGTTGCCACTTTTACTCGCATGTTTTATATATATATATATATATATATATATATATAATAGTCCTAAATTGTGGACATCTTTATTATAGGGCCTGTGTTTAGCATGGGCCTTTATTGCTAGTTTCAATACAAAAAGTAAAAAAGATTTCATACCAAACAACTAAAAATAAAATAAATCATAACCCTATTATATTTTATTCTTTCTTAATTTGATGCTTTACTATACTTTATTTTGCATGTAAAATTACCAAACCGGCCCTAAGGGCACGTTTGGTAAACATCTATGGTCGGGGAGATTCTATGCTCCAGATGATTCCTTTATTATAATGGATTTGTAATGAGAGTTTTACGTTTGGCATTGAAAGAGGATTCCCACCACTAGTAGAATATATGATCCAATAGTTGTAAGGTTTTTGAAAATAACTCAAGATTTATGAAGAATCAAGACCTCAACTTTTTAATTAAAGTCATTTTTGGCCATCTAAAGTATTTGAACGATTCGGATCGTGTGAAGGGGCCCCATAAAAATAAACAATTAATATTTTAGAATCTGGACAGTTTTGCAAATATTTAGCTATCTAGACATGATCAACGACGGAAATTTGATTAACTAGTCGTTTTTTACCTTCCAGAAATAGCTCACAGTTTAGATCATGATTATGGGCCACATAGGAACCAAAAGATTGAAAAACATCACACTGTTTTTCATCCCATTTTTTGCATTGTGTGAAATCAACGATCAATAGTTTTTGGCAAATTTCTCATGATCCATGATGAATCAGGTTGTCAAATTTGGATCCATAGCAGTTTTAGGCATTCTGAAGAGATTGGATGGTTTGGATTTCAATTGGCCCCACAAAATTTCAGAAATCACCATCCAACGGTCTGGACTTTTTTTTAAAATATAAAGAACTTAGATGGATGGAATTAGTGATGCGATTTTTCTTGCATTACCAAACGTGGGTTTTCCATGAGAGCACAGAAAATACGCAAGGAATCCTCTCTGAGGATGGTTACCAAACGTTCCCACAAAACTAAACTAATCATAATCTACGTAGCGTCACCAGCCCAACCCCTCCATTGCGTGTAGTTAGCCAGCGATGACTTAAAACATATGATGGTTGACCATTAATAGAGGATTCCGATTCTATCTAAGTTTATAATTGGTCCATCTTCAATAGTTGGATTGAGATTTGAGTCCACTAAAAGATACACTTAAACAAGAAGTAAAGTTTAAAACACTAAAATCAAGGGTTGGAATGATATGATTGAAGTGATATTTTCTCAAACCAGATACACACATAGTACCTTCCTAGTTACCCCTATCTTAAACACAGCGGCATACACTACCCTTACCACACATGGCATCCTTCTAATTATTGGGATTTACCTGGTGCAGGCCACCTTCCCTTACCCAAAGTCTTCTTCTCTTGTCTGAATGGTTCCTCCCCCACACCCCCCCAACTCATGGGGTGGAAAAAAAACAAAAAAGGACATGCATCCAAGTGGGAAATAAAAAATTGGGCCGTGCATTTAAGCAGGACATATAAATAGAAAAAAATTAATTATAAAAAAGAAAAGCAAATGTCGTGACACAAATCCTTTCATAGAGAAGAATAAGAGAGAGGGGGTACAAAACGAAGAGAAAATTTAAAACTCACTTTCAAATGTTGATCTTTATAGGACTACCTCCCAGAACTAGTTGAATGTTGGTGATCGAAGGTCTCTACAATAGCATCATCACCAATTAAAAGAGGAGGAAATGAAAATGCAAAGATAATTAGAGCAACTTGAAAGTCAAAGCTTACAAAATGAAGAGAAAAATTGAAACTCACTTTCAAATGTTGATCTTTAAGGACTATCTCAGTATCTTCCACAGCAGGATGAATGTTGGCGATTGAAGGTCTCTGCAACAGTATCATCAACAATTAAAAGAGAAGGAAATGAAAATGCAAAGATAAACTATTAGAACAACTTGAAAGTCAAAGCTTACAAAAGCAAAGAAACCTACTGTCCTCCAAAAGCAAGTTGAATTGTCAATTCCAAAGCCTCTTGATTGCCAAAGTTTCTGCGCAAGTGGGAGCCTGATTCACAATACAGGAGTTTTACAAGACCTTAACTATTGTGGGTCGATAACTGCAATTTTTTTTTATTTTTTTTTTAAAGTCCGGGCCGCCTTGCGTTCTTAGGACGATGACCAGAAATGTCGCTTCAGTGCCATAGGGGCTACGGCCTACAGCTTCGCTTTATGTGTGTGACTGACGAAAAATATCAGTTTCAACGGATAATACTGTCCATCCGTTTAGAATCCATATCGGATCATTTGGAAAGAAAACAAAAAGGTTTTTGCAGATCGGATCACTGCTGAAGAAAAAAAAAAAAAGTTTCTCCGAAAAATCCAGACCATGTCATTGGAATGGTTTCAATGAAGAGAAGGAGATCCTCATCACCATTTGATTGGGGAATATTAAATAAATCAGGTCCACATGTTACCCATCCCATTCATAGTTCAAAGAGCTTTTTGTATATACCATCTAAAGGTATGTAGGATATGTAAATGGAGTCATTTATAAATACGCCTTTATCTTTTCTTTTTAATAATTTTTTATATTCAAAAAATAAATGTTCCTGATAAGAATGGACAGCCACCATAAGATTTGTATTGATTTTTTTTATATAAATGATAACTTTACCCTTACAACCATCAAACAAAAATGAGTATATTATTATTTACAAAAATATTATTATTTTATCTCAATTTCCAATGATTTCTCTCAATAACTTTCTCATATACATAACCATGGATGGATCCAGGTACATGGGCCTGAAGCCTGAAGCCCCCACCCCCACCCACCCACCCCGCAAATTCTAAAAATTAATATATATGTGATTTTTTATTTTTTTTTACATTTTTCTCTTCTCCCAATATTTCTTTTACATAGAGCCAATCCCCTCGCGCAAATCCTAAAATTGAATTTATTAATTTATTTATTTTTTACATTTGTCTGTTCCCCCAATATATCTTTTACACCCCCTACTAATGAAGCATAATCATGTATTTTGAAGCTTTCATCCAATGGTGGGTCATGTATAAATTGTATAAATCATAATTAATTATAAATATAGGTGTCGATTGTCGTAATGTATGGATTGGATAATAAAAAAGGCACACAAACACTTCACGGTCACACTCCAATAACTACAGTTGTTTTGTGTTGAGTTGTCTTTTATTCTTAAATCAGCCAATTATTTGGCTGGGATAAGTTTTGCCTAAAAGAGGGTGATTCTATAATATGGGTATTACGTGACATTCACCCTTGGTAAACGTGTAAAACAGGGTGTCAAACAATTGAATATGTTTGAATGGGTTCTCTTTCCACGGTCTGTGGATTAGATGAAAGGTTTATAATTATGGAAAAAATTAGCCAAAGGTCCTTTAATATGGTCATATATGGCCTCTAATTAACAAGATTTTTTATTAAGGCATGTAGTCCATGCAGCTGTACATATTTTAGCAAGAGGTCCCTAAGTACGCCAGATCATACATAATCATAACTGATTTGCACCTCTAACCATTTGAACATCTCACGTATTTGTAGCCCTCGTTTTATGTGCATAAGCACGATCCTTTATGACTAATTTTCTCCTGCAATTTCTTGTAGATCAAGTTTTGAATTTCAAATGGTAATGGCAGTCGATAGTGATATGTATAGAAAATCTCATTTTTAAAAGAAATTCATATGCACTCATTGTTAGATTGTATGGACTCTATTACATCATATGATGGATTGAATCCATACAATCTAACAATCTCCCACTTGGGCTCAATGCCAGTCAGGGTTGCATCTCATGCCCATCCCATCTACATGTTGCTCAAAGACTTTAGTAGTCAAAGGCTTAGTAAAGGGATTTGCCAGATTGTCTGCAGAGCCTATCTTGGTAATAGCTATATCACCTCTCTGCACAATCTCTCTGACTAAATGATACTTCCTTTGTACATGCTTTTGGCTTTTATGGCTTCTGGGTTCTTTGGACTGAGCGATTGCCCCGCTGCTGTCACAGTAAACTGTGAGCGGCTGTCGGGCCAAAGGTACCACCCCAAGTTCCATAAGGAATCTTTTGAGCCATACTGCTTCCTTAGCTGCTTCGCAAGCCGCTACATATTCAGCCTCCGAGGTGGAATCAGCGGTACATTCCTGTTTTATACTCCTCCAGCTGATTGCTCCGCCACCAAGCATAAATACATAACCAGAAGTGGATTTCCTGGAATCCTTATCTGACATAAAGTCAGAATCTGTGTATCCGACTGGAATGAGCTCATCAGTGCTATAAATCAACATGTAATCTCTAGTCCTTCTCAAGTATTTGAGAATACATTTTACAGCAGTCCAATGTTCAGGTCCTGGATTAGACTGATATCTGCTGACTAGGTCCACTGCATGATAGATATCCGGTCTAGTACATAGCATAGCATACATGAGGCTACCAACAGCTGAAGCGTATGGTATCGATCTCATCTGCTCCTTTTCCTCAGGTGTCTTAGAACACTGGTCTTTGGAAAGGTGCACTCCATGCCTGAAAGGTGTAATGCCTTTCTTGGAGTCTTGCATAGCAAACCGTACCAGCACCTTATCTATATATGCAGCTTGAGATAAGCCAATCATCCTATTTTGCCGGTCTCGATGAAGTTTGATCCCTAGGATGTAGCTAGCTTCTCCCAAGTCCTTCATATCAAAAGTCTTGGCCAACCAAACTTTCACAGTTGACAACATTCCTATGTCCTTCCCGAGGAGAAGGATATCGTCGACATATAAAACTAGAAAAACTACCCTATCACCTTCACTTTTCATGTACACACATGACTCATCCGGATTTTGAGAAAAACTAAATGACTTGATTGCCTGATCAAAACGGATGTTCCAGCTTCGGGATGCCTGCTTTAATCCATAGATGGACTTCTGCAGTTTGCAAACTTTTTGCTCTTGGTTTTTAGCTACAAAACCGTCTGGTTGCACCATATAGATGTCTTCCTCAAGATGGCCGTTAAGAAACGCCGTCTTGACATCCATTTGCCAAATCTCATAATCGAGATGAGCCGCAATGGATAAGAGTATCCGGATGGACTTGAGCATGGCTACCGGCGAAAAAGTTTCCTCATAATCGATACCCTCTTTCTGAGTATACCCTTTCGCTACATGCCTGGCCTTAAAGGTCTCCACTCTGCCATCTGGTCCTCTTTTTCTCTTGTAGACCCACTTGCACCCAATAGGTTTAATATTGGCAGGCAAGTCCACAAGTCTCCAGACTTGATTGGAGTACATAGACTCTATCTCAGCTTTCATAACATCTTGCCAACGTCCCGAATCTATGTCATTAATTGCTTCATCATAGTTACAGGGATCTTGTTCCGGTTCTTCCGGGACTGCCTCGTAAGACTCTCCCAGGAACGAGAACCTGTCAGGAGGTCTGACAATTCTCCCACTACGACGAGGCACCAGTGTAACTACTGGGTCTGGTAGGGGTAGTTCTTCCTCAAGTTCGGTCTCTCTTGGATTTGGAATTGATTTCTCTTGGATTTCTTCCAAGATCACATTTTCTAAAGATTTCCGGTTTATCATATAATCTTCTTCCAGAAAAACCGCATTGGTGCTTACCAGCACCTTTTGCTCTCTAGAATTATAGAATAACCAACCTTTAGTTCCCTTAGGATATCCAATAAACGTACATACTTCCGACTTCATTTCCAACTTATCCGTCTTAACCTTCAGCACGTGTGCCGGACAACCCCAAATGTGTAAATGTTGTAGACTAGGCTTTCGCCCGGACCACAACTCTCAGGGAGTCTTAGGTACAGACTTAGATGGTACGAGGTTTAGTATGTACATCGCAGTATCTAAGGCGTATCCCCAGAAGGATATAGGCAATCCTGAGAAACTCAGCATAGACCTGATCATATCTAAAAGAGTCCGGTTTCTTCTTTCTGCTACTCCATTCTGTTGAGGCATACCAGGAGCAGACAACTGGGATAAAATCCCATTCTCTGATAAGTATCCCATAAAATCAGCAGAGAGATATTCCCCTCCTCGATCTGATCGAAGAGTCTTGATACTTTTACCTAATTGCTTTTCCGCTTCCGCTCGAAACTCTTTGAACTTTTCAAAAGCCTCGGACTTGCGGTGCATAAGGTATATGTATCCATATCTTGAGTAATCATCTGTGAAAGTGATGAAGTACTCATATCCTCCTCTGGCCCTGACATTAATGGGTCCACACACATCAGTATGCACTAATTCCAATAAATTTTTGGCCCTATTGCCCTTAGATAAAAAGGGTCTCTTGGTCATTTTGCCTTCTAGACAGGATTCGCAGACAGGCATTGGTTCCACCACCAGTGAAGGCAAGATACCATCTTTCACTAGCCTGTCAATCCTGTTTAGGTTTATATGACCTAGCCTCAAGTGCCAAAGTTTTGTTGGATTAGATGAAGGTGACTTCCTCTTTAATGATGGTCTATTGAGTGTTTCAGTATCATGTATCTCATACATTGTGGGAGTTAATAAATAAAGCCCATTAGTTACCTTGCCAGAACATACAAAAGTACCATTCCTCTTTATGACAGCTTCAGTACCAAAAGTAATAGAATAACTTTTATTCACCAAACTAGAAACTGAAATTAAATTCCGTCGTAAAGACGGTACATATAATGTGTCTGACAAAACCAACTTATTATTTGAAAAACATAAAGTAATAACTCCCACTGAAACAGCATCCGCCTTAGCGTCAGATCCTAGGTTGACAATGATTTCTCCGTCACTGAGCCTCCTGGTTTCCTTGAACCCCTGCAACGTATTACATATGTGATTAGTTGTCCCGGAGTCCACACACCAGGATTCTGAAGTACCAGTTGCAAAACTAACTTCAGAAATAAGTGACTCAATCATACCTGAGGTCTTCTTCTTAGACAAATATTCTGGACAATTCCTTTTCCAATGTCCTGTCTTACCACAATGGAAACACTTTCCTTTTGTCCTTGTACCCTTAGCCTTGGCCACGCCACCATTAGGACCATTCTCCACCTTAGGACCCTTCGGAACTGATTTCTTTTTGCCTTTCCGCCCTTTGCCTTTCGGCTTGGACTTGGCATCTGACTTTTCTGTCATTAGGGCAGTTGGCTTCTTCTTCAAAATCCCTTCAGTCACTACCAGTTGGCTAGACAGCTCAGTCAAAGTCAGATTCATTTTGTTCATGTTGTAATTAACTTTGAAATTGTTGAATGACTCTGGCAGTGACTCAAGGATTATGTCGATCTGCGATTCTGCATCAATCGCAGCCCCAAGTACATCTAACTCATTTAATGAGTTCATCATTTTCAGCATGTGTTCCTGAACAGATGTATCTTCAGCCATCTTGGTGCTTATGAGCACCCTCATAGCTGCCTGCCTAGCAAGCCTGCCCTGTTCCGCAAACATCTCCTTTAAGTTCGATATAATATCGTATGCAGTCTTATAGGATTGATGTTGGTGTTGCAAAACACTAGACATGGATGCCTGAATGTAACATCGGGCCATCTCATCGTCTTTGGCCCATTTGGTGTAAAGTTCCTTTTCTTCTTGTGATGCATCCGGGCCAGGCTCATCAAGGGGGGTTTTGGTAAGGACATATTTATATCCTGAAGCAGTCAGGACAATATCCAGGTTCCGTTTCCAGTCTACATAGTTGGATCCCACCAACTTATTCTGGTTGAGGATGGTCGCAAGTGGATTGAAAGTATTTGAATTCATGCTTGAAAAACTGTAGCACATAACCATACATTCAATTAATGAATTTAAATGACATTAGGTTTTAGTATTCTACCAAATTTATGTGGGAATCCTCGTAACCACAAAATTTAGAATACATCGGAATCCCAGTCCCCGGGGTATGCCTCCTTGGGGAGTGCTAATACCACCTAGATTAGTGCGGATCAAAAGTTGGTCAAAATTATTATTATGACTAACTATTCATGATCCCCATCATTCATTATTATCTAGGTATCTCATACCAAATAATGTATGACTCCCGATTGGATTTGGTTTCTAAAATAAATGAGGCAAATCCTTGGGGATACTACATCATTATTTTAGTTAAGTGTGACACACCAATTAGCATTGTATGACAACCATTGCGGGCAGCTTCTCCTTGGGGAGTGGACCCCCGCCCCGTCTCACCAATACTATCCTTAGGAGATCCATATCTAGTAACCAGACAAATACTTGCCCTCCGTGGGGAACGACCATTCTCAAGATGGTGCGAGGCTAATACTTTCCTTACAATGGACCTATGGTGGAAAACCATGGGGATTTTTAAATATAAATGCCCCGCTCCCACTTAATATTTTAGGATTGAGGATTTCCTTATAGGTATATGGGCCCTTATATACAAACATCAAATCATCTCATGATATGACCAATAATTGATTCCAAGTCAAGTTATTTTATGGAAAGTCCAGTTTCTTAAATTAGTGTTACCAATGGGTCCATCTCATGGGCCCACCAACTCTAATTAGAACTCTTTCCAAAAATTAATTTGATTTGACCAATTTTGGAAACTGCTATGTTTGGATCAGATTTGGAAACATTTTAAAAATAAGCAACCATCCACAAATAGAAAGTGCTAATAAAAGAAACTAGTCCTCTCCTCCACATGTCCCAAGCGGAATAGACTTCTTGGACTTCTAGACTTTCCAAAACTTTGGGATTCATCAAACTCTTTGGGCATCTCCAAAGCTCTTTGTTTAGGAGTCCAACTTAACTTTCTTTCTTCGTCATGGACATCACCAGAATTTACAAATTATTGAAAAATTACATAAATTCCTATGCCTCAAGAATGAGACTTACATGGTAATCTAAACATGGAAATAAAAGGGCTATAGGGAAATTCACCATGCCTTGCCCTTTCACGGGAAACCAAGGAAACCATGATGCCCTTTACACTTAGCCACAAATAAACCAATAACCACATAAAAGAAAATAAAAGTTGTGGGCCATATGGAGAGGACATTATTACTTGCAAGTTAGTATCTCATACAACTCACAAAAACATGCTGCCACTTCGATATAATATGCTCTTCGCAGAGGGGGTCTGGGGGTGTCCCCCGGCGGTGGTCGAGCTCTCATGAAAAGCACCTTATGGAATACTGTCTCGAGTTTAAGGTTTGCTCTCATAATTCCCTGGCAATAGGCTCTCAATCCTGAGACATTGATGAACTCAAGTTTCTATCTATTCATTTGCTTTGAGTCACCAATGAGTGAGGTCAACTGTAGGTCAACACCTCGGTGTCTTGGGTATGTGGTAATAGGACTGTGGGAACATCCAATGGTCAAGATGGAATCTATCTATATTATCCCCTTGTGCCAATTAATGGATTTATCATTAGTAAGTGCGCACCCATCTCAATTAAGAGTTAATTGGATGGTACCGATGATCACTGTGATTGATTGGGGCTCAAGGATAATAAGATGTGGATCTAAATTGGTGGGACAGTTTTTAGTCCAATTAATCCATGGATATTGATAGAGGGGCTTAATTGTGGTAATCGGGAAGTTTAGGGTCTTCATTGTAATTTATTCCTAAGACTGGAGTGCAATTGCATTTATATAGTGGTGTTATTTGCAATTAACTGTGGGCCCGGATTGCACATGAGATGTGGGGTCACGTGTCCCAGTTGGAGCCAGCATTCTATGGAATCCCTAGTGGTCCCCACGCTAGCCCAAGTTATTGGAAAGATACTAATCCTACTAGAACTCTAAGATGAAGGAATTAGGAAGTTACTATTTCTATTTGAAGTGGGACTTCTAATAGTGGTAATAGTAAGGTTACTATTTTGTGTAGAAGTAAGACTTCTATTTCAATTAGTACAAGAGAAGGAGGTTGCATAATGCTATAAAAGGAGTAACAAGGGGCTGGGATTTCTATCCTTGGTATTCACGCTCAAAACCCCTTTGTGCAAGAGTTGCACATACTACTCTTCTCCTTCTAGTTCTCTTCTAGTTTCCTTTAGAGCTTCTAGTTGTTTTCTTTAGGAGATCCCACCCATCTCCTTTAGAGAAGAGATCTGATACGGGCCATAGCGTGGAAGGCTAAGAGGTCTTGGAGATCTAAAGTTGTTTTCTTCTCCATCAAAGTACAACCGGACAGCAAAGGTATAATCTGCTTCCCTAATCTTTTGTAGATTATTTTTGCATGGTGTTGCTTGTAATATTGCTGTATATGGTTTACGAGTATGAGGGATTGCATCCTGGATATGGTTGATGGCCTTATGGACGTTTGATCCCTGAGTAAAGTGGGTCAAAAGTTTTGATATCACATCCACGAGGCCCACCTATTTCCAACACTCATTCTAGGCGAGACGGAAAGATTCTGCGACATTTCTAGTTTAATATAGCTTCTGCAATTCGAATTAAAGAAATAGGGTTCGGATGATTTAGATTTAGATTTATATCCCACAATCTTCTTTCTTCTCATTATTTCAATCCGGATGAACAATGAGAAGTTCTGTTAAGATTTCTCGTATTTCAACAAAAGAAGAGCTTCTTATAATGCAACATCATATTGTTTTCATTTTATATTTCTTATATCTTGAGTATTTCTATGTACAGTCCAGTCATATCATTCGCTATAAACTTATCTGAGTTTATGTGACAAACTCAAATAAATTCATAAGTCGCTAACTTATCTGAGTTTTGGAACAAATTTATCTGAGTTTTGCATAAATTTATCTTAGTTCTTGGCAAATTTATCTGAGTTTTGGAACAAATTTATCTGAGTTCTTAGACAAATTTATCCGAGCTCCCCAACACGATGAAGGTTCGCAAATGATAAAATATTCAACTTACTTGTCTTGGAGTGAGTGAGTGTTAACAGTTTGTATGGGGAGATGCCTAGACTGGTATAGATTCTATATCTTGTAGTGTTTGGAATCAAACGAACTACTTCTGCAACTACTTAAAAGACAATGAAACCGTTTCTTTGAAGATGTTACAATGCTTGCGGCTCTGTAAGGTAATATTTTTCTCCGATTCACTTTCCCTCCTCCTCCTTGTGTTCGATGTTCAAAATTCCTAATTTCTTACTTTCGTTCCTTTTTTGGCAAGTTACCTCGATTTTAGGTTTAGCGTTTTTTAATAAAGTGATAATAGATTATGAGGGCATTATTGTCCTTTCAAGTATATGAAACGGCGGAAGGGACCTTTGCCTCTACGAAATTAATTAATTCGCAGACCGTTTGCAATAATAACTAAAATTAAGGGACCTCCGGCCCAACGCCATATAATTATCTTGTTGACGTATCCTTGCTGTCATGTATAGTGTGTATGGAAATACATTAATTCACAGTCTATGATTGAAATCAATTTGAGTTGAGAAAGATAACGGCTCCATGATTTGTGGAATCCGATCCAAGATTGGTGGAGTGGCAAATATCACATGTGCTTTACATGCCCCCTCAAACTCATCTGCATGGATATAATGTTGAGTTTGCTTTGCGAAAGACTAAATCCAACTGTTGATAGTCCTTTTGTTTGAATGTCTGACAAGCTGATTTTTGGTATAGTTGAATTTAACTTGAAAATCTTGTTTAGCAACTTTGTCCCGGACAAAATAAAATGCAATTTTAATGTGCTTTGTTCATGCATGAAAAATTGGACTTGTTAAAAAAAAATGAAAAGCAATTTCAATGTACTTTGTGCGGGAATGAAAAATTAGATTTTCTGAAAAGTATGTTGAGCCAATGTTATCACACCAGAGTGTAGGTACGGTCCGAGGAAAAAGACCAAGAGAAGAGACTGAAATCATGTGAGTTCTAAAGCGGTACGTGCAAGATATCAATTTCAGTGTTAGATCGGGCAATAAATAGCTTGTTGCTTATGAGATTGGGACCCAAGTAAATTAAATATCCCCTTTGAGGTTTTTGATAATCAGGGCTGATAAGTGAAGATTATGGAATTGTCTAATATGAAGAACATAATTGATTGTCAGCTTGTGATGCCAAAGAATCCTTTTGACAAGCATCTAATGATTATCAGTGGGATGTTGCATAAACAACATCCTTTGTTCACTGCAAAAGAAATATCAGGTTGAGAGGGGAACCATTGAAGATGATGGATCTGGTGGGCCATGCAATGCACATGCAAGTGTGATACTCACTTACTCTGGGCCCACCTCTGGTCATCACTAACAAAAGGATGGAAACTGCGCTTACACACGGGGCCATAGGGAATTTACATGACTCTACTTGGGCCGTAGGGATTATTTTGCCACAAAAAAAAGGGACACCCAGCTCCGTTATAAAAAAAAAAAATCAAAAGCACAAGGATGGAAAAAAGATGACTTTCTATAGATACGTGAGATTCACTAAAAATTTAGCGTAAGCGGCTTTGGGGGATGGGTTCGAACTTTGAAGGCTTCAAAAATAATAACGTTAGAAAAGCATTAAATAGAATTGATGTCCTTATCAGCAGAGTTAGCAACATCAAATTCAATAGAGTTAGGAAAACAAAACTGAGCTAAGGCGAAGAAGGCCTCACTCTTACTTTGGCCCTAGAAGGGTCCCTGGGCGTCCAAAGCCCATCTGACAACTTCGGTTCAACAAAAACTTTCCGGGTCACCTACCTTATTCAGCCGAGTCAACTCAGTAGTTCAGACCTTGGTTTCAATCAGAAAACGATTTTAAACCCCTGTATGCTCCACTAAGGGAATAATGTAATGGGTCCCATGTCCATATATTATCTGGACCATCTTTCTCAGGGTGATCTGGGCTCCGTGAACCATAAAGTGGGACACAGAACATACCGTTGGATGTAATTTTCTAAGAGTGAAAACAAGCCCAGGAATGTACAAATCTTCCCACAAATTTGGTATCCATGGACCAACGTCTATCCCAAGCCCATCTAGATCGAAATGGCTTACCCTGGTTCTCAGCATCTAAGTCGACAAATGGGCCTAATATGCCGCAAACGTGGTGGCCTAGTTTGACTTCCAGTTAATGTTGGACCAAATCACAGCCTAAGTCAATTTGGGCTTACCTTCAAATTGATGATGCGTAAATTAAACCTTTGATTCACTCCCTCTCCTTTTTTATTTATTTATGTTTTCAATCACATATGTGACACGTGATCAATCAGATTTACAAAGAATGGGTATGAGCATTTGATTAGTTTAGATTTACACAGAATCAGGATTTTTAAAATATTATTTGGGTCAGTAGATAACATCAAAATAAACACAAATAATGTAAGAAAATCTTATGAAACTTGCAAATATTTATTACATTGAGAAAGAATAAACACCACCACATTAGTCATGAGTTTACAATAGAATAAGAACAAGTGCTAATAAGAAATACACACAAAAGATGATTTCTTCTTGATATTCATTTTTCATTAACTTTTACGCTTGATTAATGCCCACCAGGGGTGTTATCATCTTCTTTCCTCCAAATTGCATCGTCTTGAGTCACGTCGAGAGGAAATGACTCGAGTCTTGGGCAGCGAGAAACCTTCACCATTCTTAAAGACGGCATTGCTCTGAGAAACATTATCCACTCCTCCTCTAGTTCTTCCAAATTTATCAAAGATAATCCCTCAATTTTCCATTTCCCTACCCAAAACTCGGGGCTCATATTCCTAAGATGGGATTTCATGGTAGCATATATTTGATGGTGGATGCATAGAAACTTTAAATTGGGAAGAGAGGTTGGGCTCAACCAGACAGGTGTACTTTCTCCAGGATAAGAAGTAAGCATCAACTCTTCTAAACATTGAAGAGGCGAAAGCAGATGATTCAATTTGCTGACAGAGGCATTGCCATCATAGCAATAAGGCAAAAAAGAAATTTCCACACGAAGTCGATGTTTAAGCTCTGATAGTACATTCAATATCAGTTCTTGCAAATAGTTTTGGTTTTCTTTCTCCACTCGAAGTACTGTAAGCTGTCCAAGGTTTTTCAACTGACCAATATGAGAAGCAATTTTCTGACCCGTATTTGTATATGGTCGCCAGTCTAATCGCTCCAACTTTGAAAGCCTCCCAATTTCCTCTGGCATGCAGGTCAAAGATGGACATTCAATAATTTGAAAGAAAATGAGTCTATCCAGCTTTGTGATTGTTGAGGGAAGCATTTTCAAATTATCAAAACCTCTTAAACTCAGACATTGAAGATTATGAAGATTTCCAATTGAATCCGGGAGCTGTTCAACTATACAATCTTCCAAGCTTAGAGAAACTAGGTTCAACAGTGAGGTTATTCCATAAAGCCAATCCTTCAGAATGATTTGTTCTTGATTCCTCGAATGGAACGTAGCAGTTAACACTCTTAACCGCTTTAACTTGCGTAGTTCCAAGTTTTTATTTAAAAGCTCCTTTTCCTCTATGCGCATCCCCCACAGTGTTCGCAACTTGCTCTCAATCTTAGACTTCTTCGCCCCGGTACTTTCAACATTCTTGATTACCCCATTATCAAATATACCTACGCGACGAGACTCGGCACTCAATTCTTGCGTACCCCTTTCATCCAAACTTGTAAAGCTCACATCCCCTGCAATTTTGATAGCCATATCCCGCACTAAATCATGAATCTTGACATACTCAATCTTTCTCTCAAACACATGGGGTTCACCCAGTAACAAAAACCGATTACATAACTCCAGTGCGTATTCTTTTCCAGTTTCAAAAGCGGTTCTTCCATTCGTTTCTGAAACAAAACCCTCACCAATCCACCAGCTAACAATATCATTAACTTCTATCCGAAAGTCTTCAGGTAAAATGGAAAAGCATAAAAAGCAAGGTTTTAAGTAGGTGGGAAGCTCCTCATAGCTCAGCTCTAAACTTGACATGGCCAGCTCACCTGTCTCCTCCTCTGCAAACGCCTCTTTTAGATGATCTAATATTCTCCCCCATTCACTCACTGAATCACCTTTTTCAAACATCATTCCGCCTACGACCCTAATCGCCAAAGGGAGCCCTTTGCATCTTGCAACAATCTCTTTGCCTAAGCCTGCTACATCAGAATTAGGATACTTACCGCCATTCCATGCAAATGCTATTTTAGAAAATAAGGACCAACTGTCATCATCTGAAAGAATCTTGGGACGATGTATGTGCTTCTCAATAGCTCCCATTTTTCTAGCCAGCTTTTCATTTCTTGTTGTAACAATGACACAACATCCGAGATTTTTAGGTAAAGCACATTTCAAACTATCCCACCAAGACCCTTCATTTCCCCAAACATCATCCAAAACCACCAGGTACTTTCCAGCTCCCAACTCCTCCTTTAGTTTTTCCAATAAGTCTTCAACTTCTTTCTTTCTCAAAGATTTTTCATCTACATTCATTTTAATCAACATCCTCTTCAGTAAGTCTTCGTATTCACAATTTTGAGAAATAGTAACAAAAATCATTTGTTTAAAAGAGTTTTTCATTCTATTGCATATTTCCCGAGCAAGTGTGGTTTTGCCTATTCCTCCCATACCAACTATTCCAATTATAGTTAAGGGCTCCTGTGATTCTAAGATCCACTTTTCAACCTTTGAAGCATCATCTTCTAATCCCACTATGTCGTCTCTTCCAATAAAATGGGATACCTCGACAAAGTCGTGCTTTCTTTTTCTCTGCTTGTAATGGTACTAGGGGCTGCAGACAAGTAGGATCTCATTCTTTCCTTGATTGCTTCAATCTTTTGATTTATTTTCTTTAAGCGTTTTGAGATCTTAAGCCGAAATTTTAAAAGACGGGGAGAGCAGCAACTCACAATGTTCAACAAATACCCATCATGTTGTTTCATAAATTCAATATAGCAATCTGCTATAACATCCTCAGCATCATACACCAACTCTCGCAGGTCTCTTGTTATCAACTTGAGAGTATCCCTTCCTTCCTTTCTTCTCATTCTATCTGCTTCTTTGATGTATCCTTGCATGTAGCCCAACTCATCTTTCAGTTTATCAAACTGGCTATCAAAATCAAGTAGTTGTTGTCCTTCACGTACAAGCAATGCTAATAACTTATCCAAGAGAACGCCGACAACCGCATCCACCATTGTCCTGTGCATATCACAGCTCAACACTACTTTCTATATAAAAAAAAATATATTATTAAGAAAGCAAAATTTACAGCATTATAAATATTTTAATTTAATCTAATTCTTTTCCTTTTCGATTTGGCTGATTTGAGAAAATCGCATCTTCCAAGATAATGCCAACTAAAAGCTGAACCACACACTAGACAATATTGATGATGCAATTTAGTAAATAGAAACAACTATATATCCTAGGTTGGAGAAAGGGTGGAGATTCGTTTATTGTAATTAGATAAGATCATTCATATTAGCCTAAGTTTATTAGTAAAAACATTTGAATAAAAAAAAAATGCTTTGAAACATAACTCTCAAACTGGCAGTGGTTTGTCAATTTCGCTTGTGATAGGAAAGTGGTTTACATATGTAAATGACTCTCATATGAAACTTTTTCATATGCAATTGAGTCATATGTGAATCACTTTCAATTGTTTCTCTTTTTCACACATCTTTATATGTGAATCAGAGTGGATCCAATGGTTCACCATTTTTTCACAAAACCTTCACCATTTCCACATTTTTCACAAATATCTTAAAATATATGATGAATAAAAGCATGAGAATTAATGGCATAGGAAAAAAAAAAAATGGCATTCTAAAAAGTTTGAACAGTTCAGATCATAAAAGTGGGGTCCATAGAATTCAGAATCACATAATTTCGATTTTGGGTTTTTTTTTATAAATATAATATATATATATATATAATATCTGTGGAATTTAGACACGAAACTTGGTCCCATGGCCATTTTTATCATTTTAAAGTGTTTAAATGGTAAAGATCATGATTGTGGGGGCCCACATATTTTGAGAATAGCAAAAAACCACATTGGCTCCATGGACGTGAAAACGGTGTATAAAAATAATAAATCATCCAATGGTTGTATATTTTTTGCACATATCTCACAATCTTTGATGAATTAAGATGTGAGATTTTATCCCATAGCTATAATTTGTCTTTTAAAGAGTTTAAATGGTCCGGATCATGAAAATGGGGCCCACATATTCCCAAAACTTCCATTTTTCGGCTTGGGGTTTATTTATTTATTATTATTATTTTTTGCCAATATCTCAAAACTTAAGACAAATCAACGGTTGAAAATTGGTCCCTTCGCCGTAATTTATCTTTTGAATGCTTTGGACATTCAGATTAGACTTTTGGGGGCCACAGAAGTGCAAAAGTTGAAAAAAACGTGTTAGATGGTGAGGACTCCCAATCAATGTAGCTTCACCCGGTAGTAGTAGCACGAAAAATGGTTTCACATCTCCTAAGGTGTGAAAACTATGGGCTCAAAATTAGCCCATTTTTACACGGTTTTAACCCCAATTTTCACACCTCATGCGTAAATCATCTCAGACAGACATAAACATGCGCGTAACCATTAGGCTTGTGCACCATTTACATTTACATATGTAAAAGACTGCAAACAAGCGACAAAGTCAGGCATCAAAATTGTCAAAATAAGAGTGAAATATCACTATACTTTGTTTGAAAGATTTATAAGAAAAAAGTATTTGGTTTTGATAATAATTGCAAAGGAATTTTTTATTTTTTATTTTTTATTTTTTTTATTTTTTTGAGGTGGAAAGAAACATATTTGACCAAAGATTAAGGATTATGCTAAATTCTACGATATTCCTTTTCTTCTATTTAAATTAAAATTGGATTTTTATGTAACTCAGATATAGCAACCTTACTTTCATGCTCAATATATATATTTTTGGTCATATCTTGTTTTAGCCGACCTTAGACTAATGGCTAAGATTCAAATGATGATGCCAACGACCACGGCATAATTTTCCCTGTGTACAATCGTGTTGGACATAAGGTGTGGCCCACATGACCACATCCGAACCATGGTTATTAATGGACTCCATCTTATTTTGGTTTTCCCAAAACTAAAGTGGAGCTATAAGAGAGTTTCCAATTATTAAGGATTTTCTAATTGGCCAATAAAAGAGGATTATCAAAATATATGTAAATTTCAATTTTCAATTTTCAAATTTCACCTACATTTCTTTTGGGGTGTTATGGTGCACGCCTCTTAGTGCGGCCACCTGATGGTCAATCCCTATTAGTCATTGATCCCATTTTCCCACTGTCATCCGAATAGACTCCACCTTTCGATCAATAACGAACCATTTTTAAGTGGTAAAATCTCGTAGGCCATTGATAAAATGGTTAAGATGATCTCAGGGACCCCATATCTTGTACACAGGTAAGACCCAGGAAATTATTTGATACCCTCAGGTGGGGCTTCAAATGAGCCCCACAAGAAGATGTGCAATGGGAGTTCCCATGCACACCGCATATAGGGGATGGACCCTAGATCTTTAAATCCACCAGTAACCTATATGCGCAAAGGCAATGATGTGCGCGTGCGTCCTGCAAATGGACTGGATTTCTTCAATTTGCTTTCCTAATTTCTCAGTCACTTTGACAGTCCCTCGTGCACATGAAGCCATTTCCCTAGGAGTTCAAACTCAAGGATTTGATATGAAGCCTAATTCTCAAAATATTGTTGTTATTTAACGAGTATATTATAAAGCCATGAATTTTGTTGTCCCTGATATTGCTTATTCCAATCAAATTAAAGGCGTTACAACTCTTTTTATGATTAATTTTCACATTAATGTCATTGTCCCTAAAAGAATAGAATGGAAATCAATAGACCTTTATGGAAGATGGCATCTTGAGAATGCTCAACCAGAGGGACCTCAAGAAAAATGAGAAAATAGACTCTATAATTGAACACTCTAATGGAGGTCTTCTTGAGAAAATGAGAAAATCCTCATCAATCCACCAGCAAACAATATCATCAACTTCTATCAGGTTTGGCATTTATGGATAAAAAGTAACTAAGGCTTGGGCATATAAAAATTTTAATTTTTTTTTAAAATAGAATAGAATGCAATGGATTTTTGTTTTCTCAATGAATTGACACTTTGCAATATGATTTCTGCTTTGTTACTACTGCTTCTGATTTGTTAGTAGGGATGTTGTTGATTAAATCTTTTTCTTTTTTTAAATAATTTCAGCTATTTCCATTTGTTTTAGTCTTTTCACCTCGTCTTCCTGACCTTTGTTTTGTCTGATTCAGGTATGGGTGGTCCTTGGAATTTACGTCTGGAATTGGAATTTTGGGAGCCACTAAATTCAAAGTTTGGCAAATAACCCTTTTCCCAATTGGAGATTTGAGCGGCAAAGGTAACAAGATAAATAAAATAATTTTATAGAGTCTTTTGGTTTCATTTGTGTTGATAAGTAAAATTACTTTTTGTTTACCTAATATTCTCACTGCTAGCCAAAAAAATTCTTATATAATAGGTGAGAACTAGCTCTCACTTAAATATTTCCACAGCTTAGTCACAACTTAAAGTGGACCTCATATGCCAGAATACATGTTATCCAGATGCAATCTACTTGTGGGTGAAAGTCTTCCACACATTGGACAACCCTAAATAAATTGATAATAGATTAAATAACAATCATGGCAGAACGATAATAAAACTTTTGATTGTTAACTAACTTGTAGAGTCACAAAAATGATCTTAAGTGAGACACTGACAACAAAAATCTTGTAAAAGAAACTTAATCTGATCCATATGCATGCGTAGTAAGTATCAAGAGATCAAAATAAGCGCTTTTTGTATATACCCCCCTAAGGTTTGTAGGATTTATAAATAGGCTCCTCAACTTTTAGTATTTGGATATAGGCCCCTGCATTTTTATTTTAATACCTTCCGTGTCCCTAAAATCAAAAGTCTTTCAACCACCATAGGTTTTTAGTGCGAAATTACACTTTTGTCCATCTTTTTTAATCCTTATATGCATAATTTCAAAAGCTTGGACGGACTCAAATTTTTTTTTATAAAGCATGTAACATTAACAATTGCACTTAAGTGGGAGAAAACAACCCTACATATATTCATTTTTTTTTTTATCAATACAAGGCTCATTTCATTAAATCCAGATTGATTATGACAACAATCAACACCCGTACTTATAATTGGTTATAATTTATCCAATCCATACATGACCCACCATTGGAATGATGAAAGTTTTAAAATGCATGATTCTGCTTTATGTGAAAGGGTGGTGTAAAAGAAATATTGGGGGAATGAGCAAATGTAAAAATAATAATAATAATAATTTTTAGAATTTACGAGGGGGGTGGTCAGTGGTGTTTGGCTATATGTAAAAGAAATATTGGTGGAAAGGGCAGAGGTTGAAAAAATATATTAGTTTTTGAAATTTGAGTGGGGAGGGGGAGATATTAAACTTTTCTGAGATATGGGTGGGGGCTTCAATCTCAGGCCCTTGTACCTAGGTCCACTCCTGGTCATGTACAAGAGAGAATTATTAAGAGAAATAATTGGGACTTGAGATAAAATAGTACTATTTTCGTAGATAATAATATACTCATTTTGTTTAATGGATGTAAGGGCAGAGCTGTCATTTATGTAAAAATCTAAGACAAATCTCATTGTGTTTGCCCATTTTTGTTAGAAATATTGATTTTAGTTATATGAAAGGTATTAAAAAGAAACTGCAGTGGCCTATTTATTAATACTATATATAAATATTAGTGTGGTATATATAAAAATGCTCTAAAAATAATAAAAAGAAAAGCATTTTTTAGAAGTTACCTTAATTTAAAGGATCCCGATCAAGAGATAAAATGAGCAGCTCTAAGGATTCTTCAACCCTGCACAAAGAAGGACACATGATTAAACTTTCGCACTTTAATTTCTTTTTGAACTAGAGTTTTCTCCAAACCTTGTTCATTGCATCTAATTCTTTACGTTTTATTTTGTTCTAGCAAAAATGACAATAACTACTTACTAGCATTACTACTTTTAGGGCAGAACTATAATGCAGCCGCCTGCGGGACCATTGTTAAATACATGGGCGGGCCTATCTTTCAAAAATCCAAACCGCTTGCATACACCGACCCCATTGTAGTGATGAATATATAAATTGTTACTCAAACCAGTTGGATTGACTCATATCTATATGAAATAGATCAGTATAAAACATATCTGTTTCAAAGGGTCCTGTTTGAAATAGACAGTGTAGAAATATGCTGTTTGGTAACATTTTTAAAACCGATTAAAACAGTCTTTTTTTTAAATCAATGGTTGATATTGTTTTTATAAATTTATTGATATACACAGTGAATTAGTGGCTAATACTTAACCACATGGCTATTTGTAGTATTCCTAAGAGAATCAATGGCTTAGATCTTGATAGAGGGCCCCACAAAGTCCAAAAATTAACTTCAATTGTACACTTTTGTTTTGCAAATATCTCAAGATTGGTGAGTGATCAACGGTTGATATTTGATATGGTGGCTGTTCTTAGTCATCCTAAGAACTTGTATGATTCAAATTATAGTTTAGGGCCCCGGCCACCACTGGAAAAGAATAAGAAAAATTTGACTGTGTGATACAAATCCAGAACCCAGTTAAGTAATGGTTGGTGCATCAATGGTCCAGAGTCTTTCTTCGATTTTTTGAGATCTGACACTACAAATTGACCTCATAGCGGTGTTTATCTCTCCAAAGAGGATTAACAATTCTGATCTTTTATTTGGGGCCCACAAATGTAAAAGATGTGGATCGATCAAACTATACAGAGTTTTTTAAAAAATATCTAATATTATAAGATCATCCAACGGTTGAAATTTGGATATATAGCCGTATTTGACCCTATGAATCTATTCAATGGATTAGATCTTGATTTAGGGGCCCATAAATCAGAAGAAAACGAAACAAACAGACTGCCCTAGGTTCCCGTGTGTTTCACTGTTTGGGCGCTGGGATCCGTGTAGCCAAATATCATCAAAAAGTCTACAGAGCCCGGGATTTTTGTCCTGGGCTCTGGCACGTCTCCCATGGGAGTCGTTGGATCCCATGGAAGCCTGGGAGCTTGGGATCCAACGGCTCCCATGGGGAGCCGTACTAGAGTTCGGGACAAAATCCGGGCTCTGTAGCACGGCTCAAATATCATTGGCCGCCTCCTCCCCTACTGCTTGTTATTAAATTTCAATGGCTATAGTTTATGTATCTCTTTTGGTTTCTGATAAGAAGTCTCTATGTTTGCAATCTGTCACAACTATCAGTCGACCATGTTTTAAAAAACTCTTATTATATAATGATGCATATCTGGAACGAATATTTTCGGAACAACAATTTACTACTTTCGGATTGTAAACAGAAGTAGTACATTTTTTATTTTTTTTTGTGGGTGGGGTGGTTTTGTTTATGGTTTCACCTCTGGTCAAACCGACTCATGATCACCATGGGCCTAAACTACAATCTTAATAGGTTTAAATTTAACATAGGAATCCCACATCATTAGGGGAAGATCAGGGATTCTCATTTGAGGTTGGCCACACAAACTGGTATAGTTGTGTTTAGGAGTCAAATTCAAGATTTTCATGTGGGATTTGGGGATTGACCGATTGAATTTGGAAGTGGACCCAAAATTCTCATATTGGTTTCCAAAATTGACCTACGTCCAACAGGCGCCACTGCCCCACCCCGTTCCCCCCAAAAAAATTTGCCCTGCCCATAAAAAAAAAAAAAAAAAAAAAAAAAAAAATAGTGCCACCGCCCGCAAATGCTTGTATGTAGGTCTGCTCCTGCTGTTCACCCTTAATTGTAACGAAATTTTTTACTTAAACTCTATTCCCGTAGCCTTTTTATTCTCTTCAAGAGGATGAATAGTTTAGATAGTAATTTTAGGGGTGACAAAAATAAAAAAAATTTGAAAAACTGAACTGCCAAAAATGAAGATGTAACCGTCTAAATTCTTAACAAATTCTCATAATCGGTGATGATCGAACGGCTCAAATTTGGTTGCCTAGCCGCTTCTGTTCTTCTTTAGAGGATGAAAGGTTCAGATCGTGATTTTCGGGCTGGAAACAAAAATTAAAAAATGTAAAAAGATGAACTACCAAAATTGAAAAAAGAAAAATTAAGTGAAGTGATGTCCGGCCAAACACTGTGTGAAATTGCCTTTTTCAGTATATGGGTAGAAAACTCTCGGTTTGCTAACATGACACTAATCAGTTATGATGACCTTTCTTTAAAGAAAATCATTTATGCAAAAAAATAAAAAATAAAAAATAAAATGACACGTTAAGAAAATTGGGAAAAATAAAAAATGATTCAATCTTTTGAAATTGAAGTCCGTAATAACCCCCTTAGCAAAGTTCACCGAGACAATATATAAATAAATAGAAAGGAATTGGTTTATAAATAAATAAAAGGGATAATAGCAGAATACATATTTGTACTTTGCTTAAAATACAGACTACCCCTTGTCCCAGCCTGGGCCCGTACGGGACGAGATTTGATGTCGGCCCGTTTAATTTAAGGCCGGGATTGGACAACAACCGGCGGGCCCGTCCTATTTTCGGGACAGGATTGGACAACCCAAGCCCAGGCTCGGCC
This sequence comes from Camphora micrantha, assembly GCA_003546025.1. Lineage (NCBI taxonomy): Eukaryota > Viridiplantae > Streptophyta > Magnoliopsida > Laurales > Lauraceae > Camphora > Camphora micrantha. The sequence continues at coordinate 49,209,616 of QPKB01000005.1, read as the reverse complement.
CGGTCTTTTGACAGGCCTACTTGTGCTGTCTGTCTTGTGAAATACAAATTATTAATGTGCCCAACATCCCAAGTGGTCCTGGCCTACAGGGGAGTTTACTTGGATTTCCTTTGGGCCCGAAGGGATTAGTCCAGTCCAAAGGATTGGGAACCCTAATAGCCAAAAAAAAAAAAAATCCAATGGTTCAGATTTTTTTAAATATATTCATTTACAGAGCTGGAAGGGCCAAATACGAAATTTCCTTTAACCTAAAGCCAATCCCAAAGAGAGGCAGCAAAGGGGCAGAGGAAGAACATGGAGAACGCAGATTCTTGGTGAGAACCACAGAGGTAGCAAGAGGACGCCAACTGCACTCCAATTGATTGGGCCCTAGCATTGGTCAGGAGTTTGTTATGGAAAAGTTTCCAATCAAAGCAAGCCAAAAAAGGCTTGAGGAGGCTGTTCCATGCAAACTTATACCAGGGACTTGGGGGGCTTCTGAATCTGATGGACTCCCAGGCAGCAGCAAAGGAGAGGTGGATGGAGTTAGAGCTAGACTAGACCAACACATCTGGCTCAGCAGCCAGGGATAAGGAGGCTAGGAGAAAGAAGGAGAAGGAGACCACCTATTGAGGAAGAGAGAGGCTCAGAAGCGTCTGGCTGTTAGAGAAGAAGTCATGGACAGAACCAACCCAAGGGAAATGGACCTCAGGGAAGATCTGCGTCAAGGAAAGGGCGAACGACGATTTTCAACCATGGATGGAAGTTCACTGAGATGGTGGTGATATGAGAGAGAGAGCGAGCCAACCCAAGGGAAATGGATCTCATGGAAGATCTGCGCCAAGGAAAGGGCGAACCACGATTTTCAACCATGGATGGAAGTTGACTAAGATGGTGGTGATATCAGAGAGAGAGAGAGAGAGAGAGAGAGAGAGAGAGAAGTTGACTGAGATGGTGGTGATATGAGAGAGAGAGAGAGAGACTGGGGAAGAAAAAGGGGAGAGAAACGAACACAAAAACATTCAAAGAAACCTTCGGATTCCTCTTTCCTCCTCCTTCTCAGTTCTCTCTGTTATCTTCTATTTTGTTTTTCCCCCCGCAAACCTGCATGTTCTCTGTGGTTTTTTTTTTTTTCCATTATTTCCAATTTGCTCAGAGGGAAAAAGGATTAGGGAAGAAGGCTTTGCTCGTTTGTATCGGCCGATATACTAGATTCGGTTGATATATTCCAATATTTTGGTGAATTTTAACATCACAGAGTCCAATATCGATTCGCATTAAATTATTGAAATGGTATGGGCCGAGACTGGTATATATTGACGACATTTTAAACAATGATGTTCTGCAAACGCAATCTACTTGTGGGTGAAAGTCTTCCTCATATAGCACACCCCTAAATAAATTGATAATCAATTGAATTACAATCAAGGCAAAAATGATGATAAACTTTTTGATTGATAAGTAACTTGTGGAGTCAGAAAATTGATCTTAAGTGAGACAATGAGAACAAAAATCTTGTAAGAGTAATTAATCTGAACCATATGCATACTTAGTATCAAGAGATAAACATAATAAAAAAAAATATCAAGTTTAAGAATTTACATTAATTAATAAAAAAAAGCAAGTTTTAGAATTTACATTAATTTAAAGGATCAAGATCAAGAGATAAAATGAGTAGCTCAAAAGGCCCTCTAAGGATGCTTCACTACTGCACAACGAAATTTCCACACTTTATTTTCTTTTGAACTAGAGTTTTCTCCAATCTTCGTCCATGACACCTAATTCTTTACATGTCATTTTGTGCTAGAGAATACACCCAAGTGAAGCAAGTGACAACAATGACAACTACTAACTAGCACTACTACTTTTAGTGCAGAACTATAATGCAGCAACAGGATGTAGGACCATTGTTAAATATAAGGGTGAGGCCTACCTGTTAAAAATCCATACCGCTTGGATATACCAACCCACATTGTAGTGATCAATATAAAATTATGACTCAAATCAGTAAGATGGCTGCCATTGGACTGACTAAATCTTGAACACCCAATCAACTTCCTTTACTTTTTTTCATTTGATAGATAGGAAGGGAAGAGTCCCTCATGTGTAAAGTCTATTGATCAATCTAATGGCTACCCAACTGCAATTGATTTTGAGCATAAAAATATAAGGAATTCATGGGTGTTAAGGCTGATAAGTAGTTTGGTTTTTTGAAACGTGAGCCCGCTCTGGGCATTGCACCCTATTACAATGCAGCTACGCTACATTATATATTTACTTCTACTTTTAATTTAAAAAAACAGGCTTGTAAATTGTAGTAATTCTATGAGCATATAGTTGCATTCATCTATGATCAACACAAACCCTCTATACAAGTCTATCCTCATGAATTCACATTCATCTTCAATTAATAATAATCTAATCATCATGTACTGTTGGATAGATCATAATAAAATATGTACTTATAGAACCATCAAATCTTGAGACCTTAAAATCTAGAGGTTTTTTTTTTTAACAATCTAGAATTAGGATTATCTTACTACAGTGATACTTAGCCAATTCATTAATGTGAATCTTATTCTCTCTACCTTAATGGTTTTCCAGTATATATGATAGGTATCATCCATATCAGGGACTTCCTTTTCAATAGAAAACCCGAGTTTCTTGTATCATTGTTTTTTTATCTTTATAAAGAGGAGACTTATATATATAATACTAGCAGTTAAAATAACTGAATTTCTCTATAGGTAGAATTTCAATAGAAATGAGAGATGATAAGAATAAATAAATATTATGCCTCTTATTGTCATACCTTGTTCCTATACCACGGAATCTTGTTTGCATATAATACAATACCTGTAAAAGAAAATTCAAATAAGAAAACAAGTTTAAACAACTTAGAAGAAATAAATATGAAAACAAAAGGCCATAGACAATCCAATAATAAGAACAATTTAGAAGAAACAAATAAACTTATGGAAATCCAGCATAAAAACCAAAAAATAAAAAATAAATAAAAAGAAAATAGAAATCCACGAAAACCTATTACCACGGAAACTAAAAAAGAACTCATCAAAACTAGGAAAAAAAATAAATAAACATCACTATGACAAAAGGTATAAGAATCATTAAACACCAAAAAATACATAAAAAAGAAAATGTATAGAGATAAGAAGCGTGATCAAGAAGAAACAAAAAAACCTCTGAGAAACCAATAAAAACTAAAAAGAAAAAGAAATTATCAAAACCATCAAAATTGATAATGACAACAATAATGTGTGGATGCTCAGTTGGTTAGCAACTCTAAATGTCATCTAGCTACCTAGGGACATATAAAATTTGCCCATAGCATTAGATAAAAAAATCTAAATATGCATTGATTGATTAAAGACTTTGAACGATTGGACTCTTTAAAATAAAACTCCTTTTAGATTGAACTCTTTATTTAGATGGCTAAAATCAAGAATTTCTCTCAAATCCCTAAAACCTCCCATTCAACTTAAAATTGAGATTAAACTGAGAGATTTTAAAGTTTCTCAATTAATTACGAAATTAAAGCTCAATTGAAAAATCAAACTCAGTCCCTTTCATATATAATAATAATAATAGATGAATGCATGGAATACCTAGTACAACGAAAGTGGACAAACTAAAAATAGGAATAATTTCAACTTTCAAATTGTGGATTACTGATTATTAAGTTTTCGAATAGAGGGACAGTTATGTAATTAAACCACCCCCTTAGCCCCCAACCAAGAAAAGAGAGAGAGTGGTAAGAAATGAAAAAAAAAAAAAAAAAAATAATAATAAAATAAAAATTTGGGCAGCTAAAATTTTTTCTTCTAATAATTTTTATCCTTGCTTTGAAGATAGAACCAAGAAATCATAATTTTTGGGCCCCATAAAAACTAAAAATGAAATCTAATCACTATAACATTTTTCTAAGATTTCTCAAAATTCATAATGAGTTAAGAAGAGAAATTTGACCCTGGCCATTTTTGGGTTAATGATTTGGATCTGAAGCCAATATACTGGACACTCTGGCCATTTCCAATACAGTCATCCTCAATCAACGTGGCCAGTCATGGAGCATCCACATCTGATAATCGACCATAGCCCACAAGTGTTGGGTTGGTTTTTGGCTGGTTTTGTGTCTATATATGGGTTCTCTCTCTGTATGGGTTTTGTGTCTGTATCTGGGTCTCTCTCTGTATGGGTTTTTCTCTTGTGTAGCCAGGGGCTAAGATAGCTACGGTACGTGACTATTTCCTCGTTTTTTGTTTGCGTAATAATGAAAGCATTATAAAATGGTAAAGATGAATGAAACTCACCTTCCAATTGTCACGGTGGTAGAGTAATTGTCATTTGGCAGAAATTGAACTTTGATAGTGGAAGGGATAGCTAATGAGGATTTGAATCAAGAAATTGCATTAAGAACAGAAGGAAGACAAATAAATGGTGATTGAGGAAGATGAAGACTCTAATGTCTTGAAAAGTCCCTGTGGAACGAGACGAGGAGGAGAGTCAACTAAATTAAAGACACCAGTCGTCATAAACAATCGAACAAGTGGTCTGATCTTACTAGACAACTGTAGGCCACTGCTGGAATTACATTTAATTTACATGGAATAATGTGCAATGCAAATGAATTGATACAATCATCAAGGCAACTATATTAGCAAGCGTGCATGGTAGCACATCAATTACATGGAAAGTTTCCAACCTCTTCTTTAGCTTTATGCTATTGTCGCGAGTTTTTCTTTTTTCAATAATATTGTCATTTGCTTATTAATTATAAAACTTATTGTTTTTGTTGATCAATTCCATATATTATATATTCTTTTGAGTTTATTTTTATTGTAAAATGGTTGTCATAGAAAATTAATGACTATATAGGAAATCATATAAAATAGTTATTTCAAAAGTTTGATCATCTATGCTTAAAGTACAACGCATAAGTATGAAAATAATAACAACAATATTTATAGGAGTCAATATTCTAAAAATATAGTTATTTTTATAAAAACCTCATAGATAAATTCCAACTCCTGGTCAATATTTCAAAGTGGGGCTGGGTCCCTTCCTCATTAACTAATTTTAAGTTTTTGTTGATAACTATTAATAAAAAGAAGCTTTGTGGTGTAGTGGTAGGGTTGTTCCTTTAAAATTCATATTGTCCTGAGTTTGAGTCTCAGCACACATCATGGAACTTGAATGTTGGGGTTAGGATGATATGGTGGGGATGATTTTTTAATTTTTTTTCCACATAGGAGGGCTCCGGCATATCTTCAAATCCCCCAACCCCATCCCAAGGCGGGTAGCATGTGGGCCTCACAGCAAGTCACTCAAACTAGATCGTGTTTGTAGATTTATAAGCTATTAATACTAGCGGGGGCCACCTGATGGTTCATCCAAGTGGACCATTGAATGGACTGGACCCTTGGATCAAGTGAACGGCCCATTCAAATTGATTGAACTTGTGGGCCCCACAAGATAGGGTGAGAAAGATTGGATGGAGCCTTTTTTTTTTTACTGAAAAGAGGATGGGCCCAGGTAGATCTGTGAATCCCCCTAGATCCCATCTTGAGGTGGGCCAGTGGGTGGGTAACATCAGCGGGCACCTTATATATATATATATATATATATATATATAATATTCAAGTGAGAACTAGTTCTCACCTATTATATGATAACTTTTTTGCAGGGCCAAACTAGCAACCCATCCAAACCTAGCAACCAATGGAGAATCCCCTAATAGTCACTAATCTCAAGACACACATCCGAATGGACTGAACCGCTGATCGAGGGTTGAATATTTTTTTGAATATGAAGATATTAAACTTGTGAGCCACGGATTAAGGGGTTAAGGGCATAAGTTTGGGCTCAAACTTGATACTTGGAGTGGTCTCATATAGATCTTTTCATCCCCCTGGTCCCATCCCCAAATGGGCCCCACAAAAAATTTTTCATATAATATGTGAGAACTAGTTATCACATGAATATTACCCATATATATATATCCTTCATCTTATGCGTTGGGAGCCCTCTTTCTAAATTATAATAAAAAAAAAAACATCTCCATCTAATCATCCTAGCCATTTCATCCACTCTCAAATAAATTTCATTGTAAAAATTGGGTGTACAGTCAATCCAACAATCCAGATCATTTGCCTAGATGCAAATCCAAAGGGATCAGTTACAGAGGGTGTGGTCCAAGAGAATACACATACAAGTAGAAAATAGCTACAATACGATTATGATAAATAGAACTCACCTTCCAAATGTTAATATTGTTCCGACTGTAGCGAAAAAATTACACTTGAAAGCTGAGGAGAAGGCTAATGAGGATTTCAATCAAGAGAGAGAGCTAGTTGGGCTGGAGGGTATGATGAAGATGAGGCCGTGGAACGAAGAGGTACGCATGTAGAAAAGGGTCAGCTAATGTTAAAGAAACAGCCGTCATAGAGGACCTACAATATTTATGTTTTTCTTGTAAAAGGGCCCCACAATAGGTTTTTGTGTTTTTGGGTTAGGTTAACCCACAATAGTTTAGGTATTCTAAGATGTGAAATATAAATTATTAATGTGCCCAACAATCCTCAATGGTCCAGATTTATTTAAATATATTCATTTACAAAGTAGTAAGTAGCCGGCCCTTGAATTATTGAAATACATGTCACATCATGACGACGGCAAGTTGATGCCACTAGTCCCCAACAATAATATTGTGGGGTTTTCTCACCATTTTAAATGCAAGTTGGTTTGTCGGGTGGTTTTAAATGCTGGCCGGAACTGGGTCTACTCGTCCGGACTGATCCAAGTTGGGTCTGACTCTGAGCCCAGCACAGTAGAGGACATGTACCATTGAACTAATCCTCACTTGAATAATTTCCTTTATAGTTATACTAATCAGCGAATAATTTTATAATGCTACAATAATTATTCAGGCGGCAGTTAAGTCGGAGCCCAACATACAGGACGGGGGTTCAAATTTCTAACTTATACCAGAAAAAAACTATTGATTTTTATTAAAAAGTATTCTTACAAATAAGCCCCTATATTCTGACACAACCTTAGAAAGGCCAAAAGATAAGTAAATTCTTTTTTTTTTCTTTTTTATCTGTCAGACTCTTAAGAAAAACTCAATTTACCTATCCCTTGAGTTAAAAGATAAAATTGATAAGTGTCATCAATGTCAAATATTTTTCTAAACATTTTTCATACTTCACTATTTATATGAACTCATAAGCGATATCGGCAATACTTAATTGGATTATGCGATATTGCAATAAAACTATATTGTTGAAAACTTAATCCAATAAAGTTTTGCCAATGTCACAAAAAAAGGCATGGAAACAAAAAATGTTTTCGGCTTTGGTCACTAGGCATCGGAGATCAATGGCTAATGGAGACCATACAGGCACTTGTTCGAATGAGAAGCGGGAAGTGAATAAAATTGTAAGATATGAATTTGAACTGTGGATTAGCCTCCCACTTGTTTTCAACACCATTTCCCCACATCCAACAAACCCTTAAAACAGAACCGTACAGTACTAGACTCCACAGGACACATACTGAGCTACAAAAGCAAAAGCAGAAGCGCAACTACAGGGCAGAAAGACTGACCAATTTGGTTCCATTCCAATTGTGCTAAAGAATTCCAGCTTTACCTATTTTATTTCAACTCCAAGTTCAGTGGCTCAGAGTCACAGATGCTGGTTCTGTGGTGAGAAGCTTCCGCGGCTTGTTGGGAATGTCCTGCAATCCTGTATTTCTTCTTTGCTGGTGGGATGGTCTGCAATCCTGTATTTCTTATTTGCATGGAGAATATAACAACATTGCTGAAGTCTAGTAAGAGGAAAGAAAGACTAAATCAAGTCATCTCCATCAGAAAAATACATGTTGCATAGGAATGCCAAATCTCGACCATCCAGACTGTGGATCTTGTTTTGGATGGAGTCTGATTCAATGATCTCAAGCATTTGTTTTTACTTGTCTTGAACCATTGGCCATCATTTTAACTGTTTATTTGATAATGATGGTAGGTTGATGGACCAAGTTTCAATGATGTATTTTCCATCCACAATAAGGTGCACGTTTAATTTGGATAACATAGATTCATGGTGGATGAGTTTAACTGAAATTGTTTGGGGTGCAAGACCAACAACCAGGTTTTCTTGTACTCCTTTTGTTCTCTGACAATGAGAAATTGGTGGAAATTTCTTCAGACATCAAAATTCAAAAGAATCAAAATCCATGCATCATAGTTTCTTTGACCATCCATCACCAATTTACTATTTAGATATAATGAGAAAGATTGGGGCGGACCACCTCAATCACCATATCTTTCAAAAAAAGCTTCCCTACAAATAAATGTCGCTTCATACTCATTTAGAAAGGGGTCCATTTGAAATGCAAGCGAATGATATGACTAGACGATATTTTGTCCCGTGCGATAATTTCTCTTCTACTATTTTATATTTTTTTTTATTTTTAATCAGTAGCAGCAAAACGTAGGTTAAACTTAAAATTCTGGGACTACAATGGTAAACCAAAAAGAGAGCCAGAATAGAAGCAAAGGTATAGAGCATTATACCCCATGATTTTCTCTTTAGAATAAGGATTGAAAATAGAAACATGGAGAAGCCTTTACCACATCTATGATTATTATGGGGTCCAATGAGTTTCTAATTTCAACTTAAAAGAATGCAATATTTA